>JAAAKL020008217.1:0-11629 GCA_010016065.2 Carybdea cf. marsupialis auct. non (Linnaeus, 1758)
GGTAAATAATTTCGTTGATTCCCTTTTCGGTTATTTTCTGACGAATTGTACTCTGAGGAGTGTCAGACGAAAAAAGCATTTTAAGTACAAATGAACTCGCTATTTCGTGCATTTTTTTAAGCATTGTTGATTTTATTTCTTTGACTAGCGCAGTAGGTTGAGTGTTAACTAAAGTACATGAATTACCTTCTTTGTGTACACCTTCATCTTGGAGTTTCCTGGTCTTCGGTACCCTTCTTTAGTTATTCATCTTGAAATCTAGGACTTTTAGGTTATTGCAGAATCATTTGTGCCGAGTGACACAAGATTTACGTAAGGAGACTTGGCAATTGAGTGCACGATTTTTATCCATTAAAATCAACGTTTACGTTTTTGTAGATTTTTTTTTGCGTCTATCCCTTTTAAATTGTCACGAATTCCGCAATGCTCGTATTTAGGGCCATTTCTACTTATGTATTTTTATATCTTTATCCCAACATTTCCATCATTTCCTCGAGGCTTCTACGATAGGAACCCCAAATCAGCATTCTTATTCCCTCCTACTGTAATGACTTCGGTTTCATGAACATCAGCATATCTCAGCCAAGTTTATGAACTCCATCTGTCCAAATCTAGCAGGTACTACAAATTGCCGAAGGATGACCTGTAAGTAGTTGTTGTAAATGGAAACCTAAATTCACCCATTTTGCAACTCCGCAACCGCATGTGATTTGAAGCCTTATCATTTATATCCAAATTGATGTTAAACAAACTGAACGTTGCATGCTATGCGAGCAGTTTTGGGTATGGAGATCTGTCAATAAAAAGACACTATTTCTACTTGACTTTTTGTGACCCTGCTCACCGATGTGATAGTACGAATATATCTAGCTATATAGGTGTGTCAGCGCAGTGAAGGTAGGTTAGCCATGATTCCTATCAGGCGTACAATCAAACAAGAAACAAAAGTTTACATCATTTGAATGTCCGCTAGATTGATTGAGAAGGGTTGATTTTCTTTCCCATGGAAAACAATGACATCTGAAGATTCACGGACTGCGACAGTGGTATTTGACAACCATGAAGGTGGCCCTCCATGTAGGACTAAACGACATGCAGCTGCAGGCAGTTCCAAAATTTCAGCATCGAATCTACTTTTTACAGTTTAAACCAGTTATAAATCAACATATAGGGAGAGACAAAAACGATATGAAATTTTTAATAGATCACATACGCCAGAATGAGACCAGTTCCTTTCATGACGGAACATTGCTAGGCAACGTTTTATAGACTATGCAGGAGACTATGATGCATATCAAGCTCGGTTTTTATTTTCCAAACGTCATATTTTGTTATTATGATTCCACATTATACGTCTACTCTTCAAGTCATTTGCAATCGCGAGTTGTCTGTTATGTTGTAATGACGCTGTCGCAAGCAGCAAAGGGCAGAGCAACGCGTTAGCAGTATACACAAATATCTTCTATTGGAGGTACTATGATCTCTTTCACAGTTCCTCAATCACCCATTCTCACGTCACAAGATATCTAATATGTACAGTATATCTGTGACTATACTGTGGCCCCTTACCAACGGGAGAGAGATATTAGGAATGTCTATTGTTTTGATATTGCGTCACTTTAAAACCAACCGACACTTGGGCCCATAACCAGATCCACAATTGAGGCACGACGATTTTTAATCTACAAGATTCTTTCAATCACCCATTCTCATATCACAACATTTCTAATATATACTATTTACAAACCAATGAACGAACGCTTAATTGAATACATCAATATTACAGGCTAAGAATAATCAGGGAGTGGTTAAGAATCGTTTGTTAGTATTTGATTGGAAGTTAGTATTAGTACGAAGGTTAGTAATCACAGGAAGAGGAAATCAAACATGCAAAAGAATCACGTGTAGCATAGAACTCTATCAAAGTAATATATGTGTTAACAAGTTCTTGCTTTTATCATGACTGTATCCACGGTTTGAGGTAGTATAACGATACGAACACTCGCCTATAAACCAGACACGTGATATCATCTACATGTGCCCTCGTCTGCTGTTTCATGATGCTAATGATGCTTTTCCTAGTTGACATGCTTACGTAATGCGGAGGGAAAGTGTGGCGTCACGATTTTGAAAATATTTGAATTACGGGAAAAAGCTCAATTTTCATATTGCCCTGTTAATAAGAATGTTAATGGCCAAAATCGAGAGTGATGCCCTTTCCCAACACCGAGATGTAAGCTTTCAAAGTTTTAAATGTCTCGAACAAAACCTTATTATTTGATCCTGGTTCCTAACGCAGGGATCCAAGGAATATCAACAGAGTTTTGACCAGAGATTTTTGAAATTCTATCGCCTCCAGTTTAAACACTATATGCACTTCAGGTCTGGTATTTTGGGGGCAACCTATTCCATGGTTGCCTTCAGATATCTGGAGTCAAATCTTACTATTTCCAAAACTTTTGATTTGTGACGTCATCAGTTCCGTCTTCAATGAAAGGACGTAACCCAACAATCATAAGAGCTTGCATGGGAACTTATTTGAAGAACGTCATTCCTTCAGTTGGCAATTTGCGTTGCAGCTAGTTGGTCTTATACAAGGAAGTTCTTGTATTTCCAAACCCCTGAGGATCCTTACTTACCGTGTGGAACACGACGTAAGGCCCGGGAGATCCTAGAAGATTTCGGGAGATGACAAGTATAGGGCGTCCGACGTGACAGGTGATTGAAGTTGGAGATCAAAGCCAACCAAAGAAGTAAACATTCTTTCCTGAGTGTCTCTATGTAGAAAAGTTTAGTGTGAAACAAATATGGTTTTTGTCACTCGAGAGTTGTAAATGATAGACTAAGCCGTGATAGCAGAACAATCTATTTACGGTAGCAAAGTTGAATTTCCGTAAGGGGACGCAACTACTCAAGTTATGGAACGCCAACGGAGTGAATGTTATCACTCAGAGGGGGGGGTGCCTTAGTGGGCAATCCAAATTTTCTTCCATCACTTAAGAAATCCCATGTATCCAACATACATTTTCAGGTAAGTTTACATACCCCTACCCCCGTTAAAGTTTTAAATTAAAATCATTTCTTTTAAAATTGAGAGTTTATTATTTATGACATGTAGAAATTAGGAGGATTATACTTATGTGCTTGGTGATATTTGTACATTTGTGAGTCTTTTTTCAATGTGAATCCAGTGTCTGTAATTCAATTTGCTTAGACCCATTCTTCTCAACCGAGTCACCCCATCCCCTCCTCATTCGAAATATCTTTATTGAGTCAATTAGCTTTGATACCCTCACTACATTATAACAGTCATTACTTTTCGCCAAAATGAAAACTTCGCTGAGGAAAGTACCGCGGAACACGGCTTTTACACCTTTGCTAGTGAATTCAGTGTAATCAGGGTCTGATAAATTGTCGGTTCTTGCCCCCTCCTTGTCATTGTTGACTGGAGCATACCCCTCTTGCGTATTTACAGGTGAACATTTAGGATATCATACGTCTGTACCAACGCTATGCGTGATTAAACCTTCAGGATGTAGACAATCCAACAGGAGCTGCTCAAGGCCACCATTTGTGCTTTGAAAGATTTTCAGCTCCCCCTCTGATACTTCCGATTACTCTAGGGAGCACATCGACCTCGTTGGAAACCAATCTCTTACCTTGTCCAGCAAAATTCGTTGCGCCGAGCAACTTTATGGAGCTCTTGGATTCCCCAAGTAGATCACAAAAGAATCAAGTTCCATCACTAAGGATACAACATCGTTCTAGTGGCAACAGAGCTCGGACTGAGATCCCTTTGGCCACGGGTGTAAGAACCTGTCATGACTGAAGTGTTTCATAACATCACTGTTAAAAAATCTCGAAGGTGAAAAATCGAACCTACGGTCTCCGCAGTTGCGGAACGACGATGCTTTGCCACTAAGCCACATAGTAGAAATTTTTACTCTGTGACTATACTGTGGTCCCTTACCAACGGGAGAGAGATATTTGGAACTTCTATTGTTTTAATATTGCGTCACTTTAAAACCAACCGACACTGGGGCCCATAACCAGACCCACAGCAGAGACACGACGATTTTTAATCTACAAGATTCTTTCAGACGTCACATCTAGACGTGTGAGTGTAATGAAATACTAAGGTTCTAACTGTTCAGCTTACAGGACCCTCAGGACTGTCTTACCTCCTGTTTTAACCACTGATCTCTAAAAAAAGACTGAATCGAGCTTCTTATTGTTTCCAGCAGCGAAAAACCATAGTCACGAATACTAGCTGCTATCATTAAAAATGACGCGGGAAGGTCCGCAGTATTATGTAGCATTGTTTATAAACTTGTTTGATGGGGACTATAATGGCGTTTACCGACTGACCTCGCTTTGAAAAGGAAGATGCTCGACCCAGTGTTTTTAGAGATCAGTGTCTTTTAATCCCATTCTGCACCATTTTAGGGGACTTTTAACTCTGCAAGTTAGGAATCGCTATAAAAAACTTTTTTATTGTAGAATAGATGACCAAGCCTCGTCTAAGTCTTGGCCTGTTATAGTAGTAAGCTTATTAACAAAAGATGAGACAATTTCCATCAAATTGAGAGAGCAATTTTTTCAGTTGTCAAATTTCCCCAAGTAGAGTGTAGTATTTTGGTAAGGCGTGGTTTCTTGATAAATCCCCCTCCCCCATTTGAGCTGGCTGGCCACGTCACTGCTCGTCTCTTAAGCATGAACCCCGCTTTAGAGATTTACTATAACTGTTCTCTAGAAAAAAGCGTCGTACTCTTAAACAAGCAAACTCAGCCTTTACGAATTGAAACCGTTTCTTCCAACTATAATTTTACAACCTTTTTGAAAATCAACAGCGACTCCTCCTAAACTCACAGCTATATCGCATTAACCCAACAGAAAAAGCAAACAAACAACATAATTGGCCCAATACACAATTACCGACCCAGCATGCTCCATGGCCTATTGTCAGTAATTTCCACACCCTCCCCGCGTTCACGACCTCTGTTACTGACAATCACAGTACCAAAAAAAATGGAGCAAATTCAAGCTCCGTTTCATTGAAGAAGTCAAGTGGGCATCAACATAGGCCTTGGTTCCACAGGTGGGCCCATCAGATCATATCCCGATGGCTGCAATGATCTAGTAAAAGCAAGTGGAAAGTAGAAAACTAGAACCGCCAGAGGGTAACAGCATCTTTCAGGGACGGGGGAACATGGGGCAGGGGCCATGCCCCCAAAGGTTTAACAAATCTCATTTTCTTGGCTCGTGTACTTTAACTCAAATGGGTTTTTAGACTTCGTTAGGTCAATGGATACTGTCACCACGAAGTTGTTTTATCTGCTAAAACTGTTCAATTGTTACACCTCACGAAACACCCTTTTCCACATAATGATCAAAGGCACCTTAGTGGAACGTAAAAACGTAAATTTGAAGCCAGCTTACATGGCCCCCAAATTTGCTTTACCTTCCCCCGCCCCTGTCTCTATTGTATGATTTCGTTTGAACCTCATTGTGATGCGTGTTGTCTAAGGGCCCCTAGGGGCTAGAAACTAGAGCCACTAGAGGGAAGCAAACGCCTTGCCTTCGTTGTACCCATAACACGATTTAAACTGACGCGCCACCCATACTCCAAGATGGAACACGTTCTCGTCACACCACCTTCTTTTGCTTCTGAGGGAGACAGTTTCAAGTCCCTTGGCGCATTATCAGAAGAATCTGCCTTACCACCCTTGCACTATCATTTCCCTTGTCTTTCATTGTGAGCCAAAATTAAGAAGTCCTGTCGTGACGATATTCCAATCTGCATAAATCTATTTTCAATATACGTCTTTATTCGCTGTGCGCAGTGGTTTTTCTGCAGACATACCAAGCGACTCAGAAGGTTAAGTAGAGGCTTACATAGTCATTTGCTTGCTATGACTAGAGGTCTGTACTTGCCGTCTTTGCAAAGTAGTTCATGATATTTCTTTTGTTGTGAGGTTTATGGAAGACTGTTTTTGTGTTGGCCCGACAAGCCGTTGACTCCAGCTAATCCACTCATGCTGCCAATCTATTCAATACGCATGCGTTTTTCATTTGTCTGACCCTACAGCCTAGACTAATTGGCGCCAAGCCTCATTTGTTATTACTGCAATTCTCAAACAACGATGGTGATAAGAGTGTAAAATGCGGAGCGGAATTACCTGAATGATCATGGCGATTGCAAGAAAAGACCGAATCCTGCCGCCAAGCAAATGGCAAGCACCTGTCAAAATCGTGATAAAAAACTCAAGAATCAGGAATAGCTAAATGATTGTCTCATATGCCGGAAACGAGACAATCTCTGCTTTAAATGTGATCCCTGAGATCTCCAATAACAACAAAATGTTTATTGTGTAAACAGGACAACACACTCAATATTCTACGACTCGAATAAATCAGCTTCAAGAACAATTTCCCTCTCCACAGACTGTGCTACATGCATCAAAACAGATTAATCTTGTGTTTGAAATGTCTTTTGTTCTGGAAATTAAGAACTCATTTCATGCGATCACCTCAATGCTTCTTTTATTACCGAACAGTTTCTATATTGCATCAAAGATTATATGGCAGTTTTTTGCCTTATTTTGACGTTAAGAAAGCCTTCGAGTGCGCGCGGGGGGGGGTTGCTTGTTTAATCCCCCTAAAATGGTCCCCGTCCGCCAACTTACTGATGTAAAGACAATATCACACATCTGCACATGCAGCCAAATCTGATCTACGACGGAAGGGATCATCAAATGTTTCTATCAGCAGAAACACAAATGGAATGGCTAGGGCACATAACCTATTTGTTCTATACATACACTTGAAGTACATACACCGCAATAAAAAAGTTTTTTTGTATATACAAAATTTATACTGTCCTGGAGCAGGGGTCACCACACTTCTCTCACATCGGATCACATCACTAAGAAACTGTCTAGTGAGGGCAACATTATCCATTTTTTCTTTACTTGCACTTTGCATCACTGCAGTCGTTTTACATGTCATTGTTTACTACAGACATGTTACGTTTTATTTTACTAAACAAGTGCCAAGATGTGTATTTGTGAACAATTATTGTCTTGTATTTTTGTGCTTCTTGTAAGCAACTTCCCTCAATTATGTCTATCGCATATTTATGAATAAATTCCAAGAAATGCCAATAAATTATATACACATTTTTATAGGGATTCGGTTTAAAGAAATATCAAAGTTCGGATTGCCAGAAATGTAAGAATGAAATAACAATATGAGTCAATCTCAATACAAATTTTAAAGATGTGATATCCTATGATTTAAGAGTTACATTACCGGAAACATCCCATTCTCTAAAGTTAATAATGATGCGGTTTGCGTATCTCCAGCCAATGGGATGTTTTATTCTCTTTGTCTAGACCATCCGCCATAATATGTTGATTTTAATCACTAATCGGATACTAATAAGCAGTAACGCGTTAGAAGTGTGCGGGGCCTGGGGCTGAATGAAGTGTTTGGGGGCCCTGTGATGTCATGATTCGCAAGGCCTTTTAGGCATGATACAGCAGCAGAGGGTCTGTAGCACTGATCTCTAAAAAAAGACTGAATCGAGCTTCCCATTGTTTCCAACTACGAAAAAGTGTAGTCACGAGTACTGGCCCCCATTAGTTCAAATAGCGCGGGAAAGTCCGCCCTGTTGCGTAACATTGTTTATACGCTTTGTTTGATGGGGACTGAAATAGCGTCCAAAGTCTGACCTCACTTTAAGACGGAAGATGCTCGATCTAGTGTCTTTTAGAGATCAGTGGGATGAAAAGCTAATCAGTGGCTGGTACTAGTATTGCTAAACTTACTTCTATGTTGATGTCGAACTCATCAATACTTCGTACAACAGCCTCTCTTCTTTAGGGCTGCCAGACAAGGGGTCATCGACTTGAGAGATTATGAATGAACTTGCAGTCAACAATGTATCAATAGTTTAAGACAGAATTTATCTCAGAACTCTTTATTCTCTGGAGGATGTCGATTGAGTTGGTTTCTATTTCTAACCACACATTCTCAATAATGTTTAAGTCATGACTGACCCTGTCATTGAAGTGCACGGATACCACGAACACTCATTTAAATCCTTGTAAATTTGGACACATGTGGTTTTGTGCATTCCTATAGGAAAATAAAAGGACTTCTTTCCTGGCCGTATATTTTCTTCAAACTGCCAAACAGTCTGCAATATTGCACAATATCGTTCGGGGTTGACGTTATCATCAAACACGGTAAGAGCTCCTGGGGCGGTCGGGCCAATACAACCACAGAACATAAGTGAAGCTGTATTTGCAATATTTTGAAAATATAAACTGCGGACATTTGGACTCAAATTTCTTTGTCCATACACGAACTTTATTTGCAACGTTGTCCAAGGAAAATCTGCATTCGTCCGAAAAATGATCTTCTCGCAGTCCGACGGCAACCGTGACGACAAAGTGCGCGCCCATGTTATTCAACACTTCCTTTTCTTGGCCGAGATATATGGCTTTTGCTTCCTCTTCTAACTACGTAATGCTCTTCTTACCAAATTGGTTGAGGCCTGTTTTCTTTAAAACTTATCACGTTTTTTATCGTCCGAATAGTTTGTAATCGTTCTTGTAATTGCACGACAGATGTGTCGCTCAGCCCGAGCAGAGAATGTGTTTGGTCGGCCACATCTACGTAGTTTCGCAACTGATCCCCTTTCCAAATAACAGTTGTAAATATAGTGAGCAGTTGAAGGCCTACATTCTATTTTCCCGCAATTTTTCTAGAGGAAAAGCTACTTTCCATCAATAATCTTACAAGCAGTCGATCCTCGTACCAAAGTTCTCTACATTTCGGCATGGCATGTAGTTGAATTAAAAGATAATTATACTTTGCAGTAAAACTTAATTAATTTGTATACACTGTTTAATAGAGCGTTAAAGTTTCCATTGGTAACAATTTTAGCAAGGCCTGGCTCTATTTTGGGGCGAAAATCTTTAAGTGAAACTTGGTTACATATTTTACCATTTTGCAGGACGCCATTTGTGTTGCAAGTGTTAAAATACTTTTGGAAGGCTAGTGTATTTTGTAAGAAGTACGAGTCCATTTGTGGCTGGTTTAAAAGTATCAGACACCAAGAAATTAAGCACGTCACCCAGATATTTTCTCTAGATATTTCCTTATCGAATTGAGGCGAATTAAAAATTGGATCCGGACGACAAATTCGAATGCGTGTTCCTCTCGTGTATCGCCCCCACTATCATGTAGGCCTATATCTAACTGTCCCTGTATAATCCATTAAGTATCTTGTTGCACTCCCTGGAAGATTGTTACATGGAGACTTAAGCAAGTCTTTAATGGAACGACACTGTGTCGATGCCATAAATTCTTTTAACCATTTCTCTTGAATAACAATCTGATGGTTATCAGTCTTGGTTATTAGTGAAGTAAATCAGTATAACAAGGCCAGGGCTTTGAAACAAAGGCAACATCCATCACACGGGTGTTCCAGAACCTCGATCTCCCCACTTCCCTATACTATAGACTGTATTGGTGCCGTAAATGTAGTGAATACAGGCCATGAAAGGTTTCTAGCGCTAGAATTGAACATTGATGGACCCTGTACATAGCGACCTCTTTCACCGCTCGGGTCACTCACTGCACCGCACCCGTCTTCTATATTATACTTAAGACAAAAACCACTTTTGATGTCCTGCTTTCACAGGATCTCCTTGAATTACGCGCACAAGTGAACAATATACTAGTCACAAGAAATTATATTTAAGTTCTTAAAATTTGTTTAGCATCATTTCAAATATTCCGCTTATCGCTAGAACATTGTACCCAGTTCTTTGGATTTTTTAAAGCAGATAGATATGCGAAAACGCACGGAAAATTTCCTTAAAACCATAGGCGACATCCTCTAGTCCAGTCTTACTTGTAACATACCTAAAAGTAACCTTACAACATTAAGATGTGTTTAGCGCTCCCAACGAAATACAGCGATTAACCCGAGGTCAGCATACCCTGTAGCGAATCTCAGGCAATGCTGGTGCACGAGAACTCAAGGAAGAAACCAGAATTTAAGACTAATTATTTGTCGTTTGTTTCCCTCTTTTTTAAACTTTTCGTTTCTTTTAGCTCCCCTTTACATCGCTAAAGCAATTTACAAAGCGATACTGCTATTGACAACTGCCAGTAAACAAACCACAGCATTGAAAAGATCATCCTGTTCCTGACAGTAAACCTTGGGGGCTACAATGTATAGATGAACACTTATAAGTATCAGACTGAAAGAAGAAGAGGGTCGGTCCTTTTGTAAATCACAGAGGCGTGGTTTGGAAGGATTGGTACTTCTTCGGAGCAAGTTACCTCATGAAGGTCTCTCGGTTATCAATTTCCTATCCGTAGATTTTTAATATCTTTTCATAATGCTTCTGTCTCCGTAGAAAGGGTTTATGTATTACATACCCCCATCTTGACCAGAAACCTTACACATTTTCAGTCCATGACTTTAACAATTTTGAAATTGGACTTTTCAATATCGGAAACGAGAAGCGTACCATCTGCCCCAATCCTTCCTATAATGTCGTCTCTGAGATACATCGCTCAACTTGAGAATTAAATAAATGGCAAATAGACCTGGCCGCTTACAAGCAATTACTGTACAGGCACCCAGTACTCACATGATGTCAGAATACCACCGGACGACAGCATTGGACTCGAATATATTAAACAACTAGAAAAATATCTGCATTGATTCAACGAGTAAATTGCATGGATTACATCTCGGTACATCTAAAATGCGGAAGCGGCTTAAGTCTGACTTCGGTAAATAGAAACACGTAGTATAATTTCCATTTAACATCGCACCAATAGAAGGTCTGGCCAAATTTACTGACGAAGCTATTCTGAGCTACTGTCTATGAAACTACGGCGGTTTAGAACAACATGCACAATAAGTGTAACGTTCTCACGACAGCTAGTGTACTGCACCAACGAACCAGTTACCAACAAGAAAAAATCCCTAGCAATCTACAGTGTCTATATTTAAGTAACTCTAAGTACTGGTTGCGTGACAGTTGTGGCTTATAAAACGACCAATAGCCAAAGACCGAAAAAATAACCCGTGGGTTATAGAACCTCTCTCAATAACGTAGGATTTGGTTCGAAATTGTAAATACGGCAAACAGGATGAGTTTCCACGGCTAGGTTTCTCGCTCATGTCTCTTCTTTGAAGATGACATAAGAGGTGCTAACGACCGACAGTTGAACGTACTCCGGTGTCTGTACAAATTAAGTTGAGAATACAGGAAACTAATGGAAGAAGTACAAGTTCACAATGCACCAAGAGCGTACAGGGGAAGGTCAATATGTTTTAAAAGGCTAGTATGACAATCGTGGCATGAGAATTGAATGTTGCAGAAGAAAACGTTTAATGATCCGAAACCCAAAGGATTAAGTGACAGAAGACTTATAGAAACTGACCACAGCAAGGCAAAGAAAATGGGTGACGGAAACACAACCTAAATTATTCGAGTTCAAAGGAAAATGGGGTGTGGGGGGGGGGGGGGGGGGGGCGAAAAAATTCGGGCCTGAACGCCTTGCACTGCGCCCCGCCCATTGGCGGATTTTCAAAAAA
>JAAAKL020008219.1:0-16129 GCA_010016065.2 Carybdea cf. marsupialis auct. non (Linnaeus, 1758)
TAAAATCCAGGACCGCGCGGGTTGGATGACTCGGAGGCAGGCGCAGGATATGTCCATACCATCGCACCCTTCTTTGATCGGTTAAAACTGAGACTGGAGCTTGTTGCGTCAACTCACGTAGCTCGTTGTTCGTGACGTGCTGCCACCATCGGATTCCTTCAATTCTTCTTAGTGCTCTACTATCGAAGCCGTTCAAAAGGCGATGTTGAGGTTTTGTTCAGTGGCCAGGTTTCGGAGCCATACAATAGTACCGACAAGACAGTGGCGTTGTAAATACGTAATTTTGTTCTGCGAGATATTGAGGTTTTCCATAGGGAGCGGAGTCCGGCAAGGATGTGTAGCAGCTACGGATCTCTTCAACTGCATTGTCGACCATCTGATGACCTGTGTCTGCGATCGAATCCCCGGTGTATGGCTGGGTGACTACAACCTGACTGATGCCGAGTACGCCGACGACACCACCCTATTCTGTGCCAGCTATGAACTAATGAGGGACTTACTGTGCATATTTAAGGAAGAGGCGCAAAAACGTGGCCTGAAGGTGAACTGGAGAAAAACCAAGTTGACGCACATTGGTGATGGACCCGACCCACAGCCCATACTTATCGACGATGAAGAGGTCACGTTTGTTACCTCCTTCACGCATTTTGGCTCAAACATCACTAATAATGGTGATCTCTTGCCTGAAGTCAATAGAAGACGTGGAATAGCGACCGGAGTAGTGAAATCCCTTCACAGACCCCTATGGAATCAACGCTCAATATCTCGCAGAACAGGACAAGGGAACAGATCAAGAAAAATATAGCCAGTTTTAAAGACGATGCTGGTTTTATAGTGGGGATGAGTAAAAAGACTCCCTCATTCCCACGGTTCATGTAATGTGAAATGTAGAACTTAATTTGTTTTCTTATATAATGATAATCAAAACTCGCAATGACAATCTTTGTCTCTCTAATCTTTTCTTTTATCAGACAAAATCTCGGTCAATTAAACTTTTCTGTTCGGTTTACTGTTTCGGCAATGTGTCAAGCTGAGTGATTCTTCAAGTGATATATTCATCAAGATCCAATATGACGTCTTGCATCCCTTTCAGAAGGACACTAAAATCAACAATGTTCCATGTCAACAACAGTTTGCATAATCCTTTAGCATTGGGCTTCTGCTGAAATCAAATAGAATCAAAACAACAAATAATTCAAAGCTATCATTATTTTTATTGCAATTACTAAAGATTCGATTGGACTTAATCTACGTATCATACCACTAAAGGTCTGATCCAATGTTAGTCGCCATTGCTCATTAGTTTGTTGGACTTCCAACAAATAAAGGCGTTTATGGGGCAAGAAGGGATAAACTTCATAATGAAAATATCGTCTACTCACCAATTCAGATCAGATACTTTCTACATGGAATGAGACAAAAACTAGGCTAATGACGTTTGCTCCATTGTTTGTCATTTATGATTTAGTTAGAGTGATGTCCACTACATGTCATTGATTAACTTTTCAAAAGAGTAGACTGAAGTAGATTAGTTTCAGACACCGCCAAATAAACTAAAATTTAATTTGATCCTTTTCACTGTTTTCGTCACGAAAACTAACTTTCTGATCTCCTTAAACATTAATTTCAAGGGGGACCCTTAAAAATTCTAAAATCTTGAAGAATGGATCCAGGTATTTTCTTCCTTATAACTGTAAAACCAGTTTAAATTTGATAAACCTTTGCTGAAACTTCTCTTAAAATTCTCAGCTTATAGCTGTTAGCTTAGTAGTATACTTTCAATATGCCAGTTACCCGTCTTCGCATAGTAGATTAGTGGTCAGTGAATGAGGCGTGTGTTCCTGGTTTCATTGACCACAAATTGTAAATTCTTTTTCTTAAAATAATTCTGTGCTAGGGAAAAATAAATTGTTGGAAACGCTTTCCATAAAAAGTAATTTGCAGATTGTGTTTACGGTTAGAATTATCAATCAACGACCCACTCTTAGTAATGGAGTAATTGTCACAAGTGTGTTATCTTCACAGGAAACATTTGCCGCCATGGATCATTTTACACGTGTTACAGAGAAAACCAGCTAAGATGGTTAGTCCATTATGGATAAGTATATTATTCCTACCAAAACTTTCAAATGTGTTCATTTTTGTCAAAATTTAATGGTCTCTACACATCAAGCTTTAATTTTACAGATAGCTTGGTCGAATCAAAAATTGTCGCAAGTGGAAAGCGTTTATTTAAACATATCATTTGTCGACTGTACAATAGGCAGTAATTTGAAAATTTTTTTCCCAGTATCAAGGAACTAACTTTGTGTTATTTTCTTTGCTCAAGTTACTTTTTATTTCTCCTACTAAAACCATTCTCCTACTTGTAGAAGAAAAACTGATGTAAGCTACACTAAACAATTTAGATAAAATGCAGGCAGCAAGGAAGCAATAACTCTTTAATTAAATATCTACTATTTAGTTTGATACAATATGGATGGTATTTTAAGCATGTAAGTCAAATTAAACGCGCCTGACTACCTTAATAAACAGATTCAACAGTATACCAGTTATTTGCTAGCTTACAACACCACCCCACCCCATATTCCTTTCACAAACTGTTTTCAGGCGTGGCAAAGGTGAAGGAAGCTGTCTAAACTTAGTACCAGATTAGGAGATGCAACAATGAAATTCGAATTAAATTACTAAAAAATTGATCTGGAAGGGAAAAGCTCTTAGACAGACTAAATTGTTGAACCATCGAATAATAATGATTTATTTCCTCCTTTACCTAAATTAATAAATCATTTCTGATCCATCTCAGGCGGAATTTAGCATCATACACTCATGTTCATGCCAAGGTTTTTCATGTTGAAAAGGGTCATCTCATATCTAAGGAGGTTTGGTGAAAAGTAATAAGCCCTCAGTTAAGCCCAGTTCCCTTCTCCTTGGCTACCCTATGTTCAGAAGAGAGGTTTGCCTATCATCTATATGTCGGTTTTTATGTAGGCAAAGCAAGTGAATAGGGATATTTTACTCTGTAAAGAACTGGATAGATGTATCATAAGGATGAAAGAAAAGATTAAATTCTACAGGCAAAGTAACACCTTTTTCTTCATACCATGTGTACCTTTTTGCATGCAAGTATTCAGACTTTAGAAATCTGACCTATCCAGAGAACTAAAAGTGAGCCTGCTAGACGCCACTGTGGAATCCGTATTGCTCTATGGATGCGAAACGTGGACAAAGACCGAACAGCACATTAAACAACCGCATGGTTGTTATGGTAGGATGCTCAGAACAGCACTAGGCATCCACTGGATGAACAATGAATAGCTTTACAGAAACCTCCCGAAAATCTCCGATAAGATCAGGAGACGAAGGCAGAAGTAGGCCGGTCACAGCGTGAGATGCCAGGATGAACTAGTATCCAAACTAGTACTCTAGACCCCCAAGTACAGTCAGAGAAAACAGGGCAGACCAGCGCTCACCTACATGGACTCACTCAAAGAGACCACAGGTCTTGATGTCGCTTAACTGGAGACTGGTATGACTGACAGAGCACCATAGTGTCCATCACCGCTCGAGCAGACAGATGACTGTTCACCATAAGTCAAGTAAGTCTAGTCAAACATTCAGACACTCATTTCAAATTGAGAGCCAACAACAATCAACAGCTCGTGTAATGGAGGACGAAATGGAAGGCGTCGACACACTTGAAGGAGAGTTAAGTGACCATTTTATAATAATTGGCAAAATCTGCGGTTTCTATCGGCGTCTTAAATTTATGATCCGAATAAAAAAAGCAAAAGGAAATTTTCATCAACCACAGTCTCTTATATAAAGTGACGGGAGTTACAGTTACAGTACTTGAAGCAGTCTTGCATGCGATTTAAAAATAATTTCCTTGGGTAAAATATGGGACATTTAAAGTTAAGTAAAGTATTGATATATTAATGTATATTCAAAATCTTGAATGGTAAAATTGGGACAATGGAGCTTTGATTCTGTCTGGAGAGCATTCATTACACATGACCATGAATACCTGGGTAAGGCGTATTATGAGATAACAATGGCACAAACTCTTCATTTTTCATGTTTGTTCGTGGAAAATATTTCCCTTTTATTGATTTGTTGCTCTAGTATGTTGGAGTCTGAGCTCCATAATACAGGGGCAAAGAAAATCTGTGACTTAATAGGCGTTATAGTGTGTACTTTGTAGTCAATATTTCTATAGAGACGGAACGAAGCGCTCCCCAAATGTGTTTGATGTCATTTTT
Organism: Carybdea cf. marsupialis auct. non (Linnaeus, 1758); assembly: GCA_010016065.2. Classification (NCBI taxonomy): domain Eukaryota; kingdom Metazoa; phylum Cnidaria; class Cubozoa; order Carybdeida; family Carybdeidae; genus Carybdea; species Carybdea cf. marsupialis auct. non (Linnaeus, 1758). Next base: position 4,263 of record JAAAKL020008219.1, read on the forward strand.
GATGAGGTAGGGATAAATATAAGAGTTTGATTCACAGCAAGAGTAATACGAGTAATACAATAAAACGTAAGACGATTCCTGTAGTGAAATGATTGATTAAACCTTAAATCTGATCTCTGCATCAGTTTGTAATTGAAAAGTATATTGAATGAGATAAATAAGGATTCTAAGCCATAACTGGATTACGTTGATGAAGACTAGAAAGATGTAACAGAATGAAATGCAAAACAAAGGAATATTGCAAGATTCATCATCATCTATTTACAGTTACGAAAGTCTACAGAAGTCGAAAAACCATGAAAGCAATCTATATATATCTATCCATTAAATTTCCATCTATTTGTTACAATATTTACACGGGTGTATTTGAAAAGATAGATTCTCGCTGCAAATGACTCTCTAGTTGATGCATAGAGCATCTCTTGCACAACTTTTGCATACATGCTGGTTTTGAATATTCTCCTACGTACTAGCAGTGCCTTTTTATGCCTTTAAAAGAATGTGTTACAAACATTATGATGGAATACATCTAACTCCTATTAAATACTCTAACACAACTTCAGTGTACAATGTATAACAAGTTCAATGCTTTACTAACAGATGCTCACCCTTTTGACCAATTGAATCGAGTTCAAGAGATATCTAATAAAAGACTTTCTGAATATTAGTGACATTTGTCATTATTTCATGAAAACTATAAGGTGACCATTCAGGACACAGAAAAACATAAAATCAAATCTGTCTCTTGAATAAAGCGGGAAAAAGATAGTGAGGAGTAAAGTTACTTAGCTGGGGTATAAACTGCCTTTGTCCAGTATTTATCTACGATATACATCATCATGGACTTTCGGCATCAAAAAATAGTTTCTGATGTTCAAGAATCGACGACGCATTCTTCATACAGTGGTTAGTTTGAAGCATGACCGGCGATAATGCCGACATTCTGTTCGCCAAAATGACTTCCTACTGTAACAAGGCCAGGTATCTTTCTATTAAGTTTGAAATAGGACAGGACGTAATGAATGTTCTTTACACGTCCTTAGTCCCGTTCCTCACCTATACCCATAACAACTTCCAGGTGGCCTGTGACTCCATATCACTCAATCAGCATGAGCTTGAAGTCAATTATTGTTGTTCGCGTACTAAATGAAACATCGATAAAGTATGTCTTATTTAAAGTCATCATTGTAGATATTCGCAAGCTTAAAGACGTTCACGGTGGCTATTTTTCTATTTTCTGCTTGAACTTGATAGTTTTCTATCTACGTATCTGATTGCAGAAAAATAGCAACATAAATTAATGAACGATTATAATAAGTGTTTATTTAGCACTTCTTATTTGGGAGGAACATGGGGGATGAAGCAACTCAATAGAATTTTAGCTTTAACAAACAAGGTCGTGACTAATGAACACAAACAAGAGAGGTGTCAAGACTACTCAATGTAAACCCATTTCCAGTGTCAAGTCATAAATTACCGGACTCTTTAGAGCCCAGGTAAGGTGAGAGTGAGGGACAAAAATCATGGAAACAAGATAGTGTCATGGTATGGCAGTTTGATGAAGATTTGTTCGTAAAAATACCAGAAAGAGGTGAATACTTGGATGCACATTTCTTAGTGTGCTTTTAATAAATACGTGGAGGATAACAATGACACCTGGGTCCCTATGGTAAAAGTGAAGGGCTTCTCTCGCTCTCTTGATTCCTAAATGTTTGTCTACACGAATCAAACACAATCTCTAATGTCACACCAGGCCATTATGATAGTTTGTGTCTAGAAATAATGATCCCATTCCTATTTCTCACACACTGTTAAGCTTATAATGAGATGAAAACAATGCACTAATTATTTTGAACATTGACTCAGTTTTTTACTATTCTAAGATGCACTCTGGTAAAAATCATCGATGGTCACATACCTTATGTCGGCAAAGTATCATTGAATTTGTGAAGTTTCGCTACAACCTTGTAGTTTCCCTTTCACATACTGCTTCAGGATTGCCATTTTCTCCTTGTAGTTGGTTGCAAAATAGATGCAGGGGTTAAAAATGCTAAACGCAAATGCCAATATATATACAATACCTATGTTCCCCTCTTTGGATGCAAGTTCCTGTGGAAAAAATAAGATACAGATTGCCAAGGGCAAGAGACAGCAGCAGAAACTAACGCAATAGGAAACTGCAATGTAAAATATCCTTTTCTCTTGTCTTTTCATAATATGCATCGGCGAATTCAGTTTAGTGGGCTTACTCATTGCAGTGCTTACGTCTTCAGGCTTTGCCCGGAAAAAATTCTCTCTCTTTTGTTGTCTGTAGGTATGAGGACTTGGAAAAGTATAGTCATATGAATCAGTCACTGTTTTCTCCGCCTTCCTTGTTTCAAAAGCTCTGCTTTCACGGTCCTTTTTGAAACTGGAAACTCTTATAGTGTTTACTTTTTCTATGTCAAGGAATAGTACTTTGTCATTTATTTGTTTATATGGTGCATTTTCCTTCCTATCAGTTGTTGACCGCGAGGATGATTCCATGTCGCTGTATTTCATGGTCTCTTGACGATCAGATGTTATCTCCAACTTGATCAAACTAGTTTGAGTCTTCAAGCTCCTCACCATCGCCTCGTTTCCTTCTACTCCAAATGCAATGGGATAGATGGATCTCCTTCGTTTTCTCATTTTCAAACAGATTGCACTATAAGATGCAATTTGAATGACAGCCAAAACCATCATGATGGTGGCAATACTCTGACGAAATGTTGGTATTATCATAATATGAGCCAAGGCCAAATGAAACAGAACAATACCACATAATATTGAAATAATCCAATAAGCCACAATAATTAGTCTGACTCTTGCTAGAGATAAAATTCTCCTTTGTGTAAGAGGGCGATAGACTGCTAATACCCGATCCACAGTTAAAAATTGCAAGCTAAAAAGTGCTGTTGCTCGCAATTGAGTGCAGATTATGTAGATTTGAGGATCATAAAATTCTGAGGCTATGACGAATCCATTAATTCCAATCAAGAAATCGGAGACGGCGAGACTTAATAAAATGTGTCGATAGGGAGCATATCTCCCTGGTTTGAGTATACGCTTGACTATGCAACATATCTGAATGAAATTGAGGATGACTATGATTGTAAACAACGCTATGCATAACTCAGGAAGCCAAATCCCCATGACTCGAGCGGTTTCTGAAATAAACAGCCGTCTCCTTTGATTCGATACTGATTCTAAACTGTTTAGCAATGAAAGAGTCCTAAGAATCAAAGCGAAAACAAGGAAATTTTCCACTTTATTGATCTGGTAATTATCGTCGATAATGAGATATGAATAAACACAAGAGAATAATAAATGGCAGGTGACAATAGCATGTGTAGTTGAAGGGAATGCCACTTAACGCTTGCACAGAGGGTGAAGTAAAGAGATGAATGGCTTTTCCTTACAGTACAAAAGCAACGAATTTACAGTCGTCTTTTTGTATTCGTGTTTAAGAAAGATTTTATCTTCTTAAGCTAATATAAATGGGCCATTGAGAGACAACAAACAGAGCAAAAATTTGTAACAAAAAAGAAATTGAGTTTTGAAATATAGGATTGGTGTGAAAAGGTCAATGAAAACAGGTTTGAGGGCGTACAAATGGCTATCGCATTATTGTCAGCCACTGATATACGATGTACAGAAAAAAGCCCATATGTCTAGCATTTTCATTTCTTGCCGAAACATCATACTGATGCTACTTCCGTTTCGTATATAAGAATTTTGATACTCAGAGAAATTTTGAAAACGTACTAGACTAACATAAATATGTAGGCCTAAACAACAGAGTTGTAGAACGGAAGAGGTTAGCACGTGTCGTAAAAGGGTGGGTACCTGGTTCAAGTTCTGAGAGTGACTTATTTTCCGTTTCTATGGTGCCTTTTTCAAACGCATCAACTAACACCCTCTCTTTCTTGATAGCAAACGAGATCATCAGCAAGGACTAGAAAGTAGTATACCTATGTGAATATTGAATAAATCGGGAACTTGCATTTTGATACCTTATACAGGCGTGAAGAAGGTATTGTCAAATTCTTATGTGTCGCTGTCTCCAATTAAGGTAACAAACATGCGAAATTACTTTCCAGAAATTATGAATTCAAGACAGAAGGAGCTATGTTGTCACGTTAACGTTTGAGAGGTCTTCTTCTATTTCCCGTTCCTTCTACAATACCTTCGAGACATGTTTTTGATAAGCCAGTGTTAGATCTCTTGATGTGTTCAAATAGTTTTAGAACTTTAATCTATAATTATGGAGGTAATCGGCATAAAAAATGAGAGACGACGGAAATATGAAATTTTGAAATATGGCCTGATAGCTTATTGTTATGGTCATAAATCTCGTGATATGTTTTTAAATTTGTTTCTGCTCTTTTTAATACCTTTGTCGTCCAATTGATTCATTCTAGCCAATGAGTTGCTACTAGCAGTACATATGGGTTATAAAAAATAGCTTTTAAATGATGAGGAATTCTAATTGATGAGTGTAAAATTCGATATTTCTCAAATGCAGCCCAGCCTAAACCAATTCGATGTTTAACATAATTCAAGACGTCGTGAGACGGAAAGCTTGTGATTCGAGAGCTCGAAAGAAGATGATTATGTTGTGATTTGGGTCGTCACGCCTCAGTAGGTAGAGTATGGGTGTGCCCCCGACTACAATGCCATCTTTTCATGTTCTCTTGAAACTGTTGAATAAGATTAATAAATGTTATGAGTGAGGTAGTTTAAAGTAAAAGAAAAATGTAATATCATTTATAGTATATTAAAATTATTAAAATTATTAAAATTATTAAAATTATTAAAATTATTAAAAATAATTTTCATATGCAGACTCGTAAGAGTACGAAATCTTCAGAATTGAATATAAAAATGAATAAATTCTTTCCATTTTTAATTAAAAATCAATATTATTGCTTAGTTAAACATGATGCTTAAAGAGTTGCTTGCAACATTCAAATGTTCTGTCCTTTTCATCGATTTCCTTAAATTTTTGCTTTATTTCCTTTTATTGTATTCTACAAATCGGTTTGTTTTACAACGGAAATCATTCCCACCATGTTGAAACACTATTTTCATATTTCATTGATTTTACTTTTTTATGAAATACAATTTTGCAATACAATTGCAGTGGTGGATGTAGAAAATACTTTGTACTATAGCATTATGGATATGATCCTTAAAAAGCCTTGCTTTCACTGGGTAATTCGGACACTAAGTTCAGTACTTACAGCAGCACTTACTAAGAGCCCTCTCTCATAATAATAAAAATAATAATAATAATAATAATAATAATAATAATGCGTAAGAGACATTGCCAAACGTACATTATCACACATCTCTTTTTAGAAGCTATAGTCGAATATTATACTAAGACAGTTTGTTCCGATATTTGGGACTCTGATGCTATTGCTACCAGCAGGATGAAATTGTTGCTTGATACCCATTCGTATATCCAATCGGATTACATTTACACCATAGAAATAAAAAGTGACCCCTTTATATTTCTATGATTTTCATCATTTACACCCAGGGTCATCAATTGCAGTATTGACTACATTACAAGGACACACATTACTCCCAGGAGATTAGATATGATTGATAAAAGCGAAGAATGATCGTGCTCTATCCTTATACATTTTTAATATTCCCTGTGGGACTTTTATCGCTTGTGAAGCAATTTTCCTTGGTTTAAACAACAAAAATGTCAAAGCTACTAAATACTATATAACCATAAGTTGACGGTTATGGAATGAAGCGAAGGCAGCAAACAGAAATGGTTACCAATCAAACCTTACATCAAATACGGGAGGGTTGACAAACCCATTTAGTTTACATGGGCCTGACTTTGCACGACAAAGAAACCTTTAAAACGTTTCCAAGAACCCTTGACTATTTTTAAAGTAGGTAACGCAGACTTGAACAATGGTCTTTAATGTAGACATGTTGCCGGCCATTATATCTTCTTGTTATTGTTGTTTGTTTGTTTTATAGCTTTATGTTATATTAACTACAAGATTCTACTTTTTTGCATCTCAATCAATTAAAAACAACTACTACCAGCAACAAGCAAACCTGATTCGTAAATAGGGAAGAAACAAATGTACGTGGAATGTTTCATTAGTGTGTGAGAGAGAAAGCAGAGTTAAGATCTGCTACTTGGTAATGGAAGGGTCCATGAGAGGCATTCTAGCAAGAGGCAATAACAGACGACGAGCGTGGATGACTATTAGACATGGGCCAATACTGTAAACTATTTAGAGATTAAAAAACGATAGGTGACATAACAGGATGTTGACGTACTAAGCTTTTGGAACGAAAATCATTTTTGATATTGATGATGGTGGAGTTGACGTTGATTACGTTCAGGTTGATGATGATTATGTAAACGTTGATGGCAATGATAGCAGTGATGATGATATTTAAATGCGAAGTCAGTCAGAAGTGGAACCACGGTGGTGTCCTACTTTTCTGAAAGTAGTGTAACTTTGATTCGTCCAAATACGGTATAAAATTTTATGCGTAACAGTAGGCCTATATCATGTTATTGTATTTTACTCTCCTTTCAATGTGATCTCAAAAAGATGACAAGATCTTTCTGAAGTCTCCATATTTAAAAAGTTGTCAAAAACAGGAGCTTCTCTTTCCTTGTACCTTCATTGCTTTGCTTACAAACTAAATTTTGTACTTGCCAAAGCTTCAGAAACATTACAACCGGTGGAAGATGTCTTCAACACCATTGGAGCGATCTACAAAGAACTAGAGGGCTGTCCAAAGCGGGAGGAGGTATACGGAAGCTACCTTAAGAAGCATGAGATTAGCGAAGGAAGAACAGCACTTAGATCGGTGTCAGACACACGTTGGACTGCAAGAGTGGAGAATCTTTCAGTAACTCATAATCCATTAAGAGCAATAACTTCCACAGTCCAAGAGTTAAAAGGTGACGAAAGTGCATGTTCAGGTTAGCTGAAGAAAATAAATTCATTCACTTTTGTGTTGAAACTGGTCATCTTGAAAGAACGTTTCTTGCTCACTAGATTTGTTTAGTTCTCTGCACATGGGCAGGTCTGCAGCATCAACTTGCTCCACGTAGTCCTGCCTTCTGCACTTCTCTTCAGCTCTACGTTGATCCCTTCTTTAACGTCTCCAATGTTCCCATTCCTTTTTCTGCCTCTGCCTCTTTTCTTCTACTCTTCCTTCAATTACTTCTTTCAGCTGTCCTTCTCCTATTAGAAAGTGCCCAATCCTGATTTTCTTTCTTCTTGTAGTGATAGCAACCAGCTCTGCTCTTTCACCAACCATTCTCAATACCTCTTCATTTGTTTTCTTATCTTTCCAGTTGATCTTCATCATTCGTCTCCAAATCCACATTTCAAATGCTTATACTCTTTTAATATCTTCCTTCCTGAGTGTCCATGTTTCTGCCCCATACAGCACCACACTCCACATCATTGTCTTGACTAGCCTTTTTTTTCATCCCATTTTTGAGCTTTTTAGTTAGTAATTCCCTCCTGTTCACAAATGCATACTTTCCCATGGAAACCCTAGCTTCAATTTCATCCACACATTTTTCGTCTTCTGTATCCAACACTCCTAGATATCGAAATTCTCTAACCTGCTCACGTTTTTCTCCTATTACTCTGATATTTTCATTGCCACTTCCATATCTTGACACTTCATCACCTCACCAGATATGCCTCGGAATATTTACAGCGATAACAAATGGATATGGCCACTGCACTTGAAGCAATACAGGCACTTATCAAGCAACTTAATTTTGAACAATTACAATAATTTAGCACTGATGAAAAACTGCGGAAGGTCATTAGCTGCGGAATTCCTGAAGACTCTGTTCCCCAAAGAACAGGGAAGCACGCTTTACCTGTTGAACTATCAGACGGACAAACTTTGATTGATGCGGCTTTCAGTATTGCTACAAACATTCAAGCAAACAAACCAGCGAAATTGATGCATTCAGGCAAGAATTCTATTTCCAGTTTTTAGACCTCTTATTGAATGAGTTGCAGAAGCGATTCTCTTCTCAATCGTGTAAGGTAATGAGTCAGCTCTCTGCATTCCATATGAATGGAATAACGACAGTCGAGAAAAGCTTACGAAATACGCTAAAAGATATGGCATTTCAGTGGAAAGTCTTTGTTTAGAACAGTCTTTATTTGAACACCAGGCTTTTTTGAATCACTCTTGAGAGAAATGGGTGAAAGGAAAACAAAAAGATGGAAAATTCCATTTCTTCTTTTGATTTGAGAGAGGTTTAAAAACAGCTACACCTTAATCCAAGCCTGTACTGAGCTCTGAAGTTGGCAACCTGTTTTCCTGTTACAGTAGATCTTTCTTCATTGCAAGAAAAACTTGCCATGAAGCCAAGAAAGCTTCTCCTTTGAGCATTATAATGTTGCAGACCACCTTTTCGAGGATCATACACTTTTGAATATAAGATATATTATATATATGATAAACCATACATATTTTACATGATTATAAATACTTTGAACTATAAATACTTTGAAGCTATCTCTAAACTTGTTCTTAACCCCCCCCCCCCCCCTCACTTTGAGACTCCTGGTGCCGCAATTGAAGTCAGTACTTTCTCATCTCACGACAATGATCTTGATCGACATCATCCCTCTGCTATTGCTTGTGGCTATGCTTGCCTAGTGCGTACAAACAAGCACCGTCAATATTCTCACATCAATAATTTTATTCCATGTGGAAACATTTTGAAGAGCTGTCCTTTACGTTTCATCATTCCTTTAATCCGGCTGTAACAAAAGTCCAAAGTAATTATGGAAATCTGTTACAAAGTTCGCGTAATCAACAAAGAGATCAAAGAATGACTTAAAATGACATTATTTACACATATGAATAATATCAGGTTTGAAGGAGTACTGGAGAAAAAGTGAAAATGTCACTACCCGGATACGAATCTAGGATTCACGCATTTGCGGAATGCTGCTCTACAGATTGAGCTCTGGTTACTGGCACAATTCACTATTTTCATAGTCCCAATCCCAATCACATATATCTATAAAACCCTCTTCTCATAAGAGAGAAGTGAAATGTTTGAATTGGTAACACTTAATGATCCATGGCCTTCTGTCAATAATGAAAAACCCAAGTCCAAAGTCATATAGATATTACTTTCGAGCAGCTATATTTCATACTCTGGTACCTTTGTACGGATGATCGCAATCAAAGATGGTAATTTAGGTTTGTCACAAGAAAAAACATTTGCTACCACAAGACATCGTGATACTTGGTTGTTCTTAATCGGTAGATGGACAGAGGGACTTCGAAATTGATTTCGTTTCCTAGATGGCTTAATATACAATCAATAAGTACACTCAATGTATGCTCATCAAATGAACAAAAGTTGAAAATTCAGTTTTCAATGGTGAATATCTAACTTTTAAAAGCGTTTTTTAACGCAACTCTCAAATTCTATCAATGTTTGATTTGAGCCGACTGGTTCGTATTACCATAGAAAACTTGCATTAAGGGCATCAAACAATTTGGACAATATGCTTTGCATGCTCAATAAAAAGCAAAGTTAAACCCAGTCTAAAGGCTGGTTTCCATACGACTACATTTTCCGCTGTAGCGAATAATGCTCATGAGCTTTTTCGATACGCATGCGCAGATCACGTTCAGACCCACTGACTTTAAAAAAAAAAGCTCAGGAGCTTTCCGCGAAAAGTTCATTTGATTCAACTGCAACGCGCTTACGAATGGCGTACAGCCAATCACAATTGAGAACATCAATATGATCATGTCACCTTGTTGAATTCTTTTACTCAACATGGCGAACCCAATGCGACAGGGTTGTTATCAAGTTTTTCGCGAGGAAATGACAGAAGAGGAATCACTAAGTAACTTGGGCATCTCTCAGAGTACAATCAAATTAAGCCGGCAAGGAATGGCTAGTAGCCAAAACTGGACATCGTTTGAAGGGAATGGAGAAAGTTTTCACTTCAATCCATCAGCTGACCCTCTGAGTCATGAGGATCAATGTCACCAGGCATTTCAGTACGATACTGAGACATTCATTAATGAAATGGAGAGTTATCCATGCCTATGGAACACTTCAACTAGGTCTCACCACGATTAAAGTATGAGAAGTACAGCGTGGGGAAAATTATCGTCGAAGTTTGGTAAACCAGGTAAGAAAAGTAAATCTGTTACTTCCTTCCGTGAGAAGACCGAAGTATGATCCTTTTTCACTTTCATAGGATTAACTGATTCATTCCAGTTATTTCCTGTTATGGAGCTGAATTCGTAGACTACATTTAGATTCTGAAGGGCACCTATTCGGAGAAAAAAGACCGATTACTTGTAGGCGCTGTTTTATCTATCAGTTAAGGTTTATGACCGGCCCGATATTTTACCATGACACAATTTGCCAGTCACTGAATATCAGGAAAATGGAAGCAAGCTCCTTGTCACCCGATTTGATGTCTTATATATACACCTTGTCGAGTGTTAGGGATTTTTTATTTCTGGAAAGAGTGTACTCTTGACGTAGATAGGTGTTCCATTTTAAAATCGATTTCAACTACGTTTTTATAGGCAAATGTAGCCTTTTGATGTAACGAGGAATTTAGGCATAAAATTGACTTCCAGAATTCTGTTTGTTGTCACTAACATTATTTTTTAGACTCACTTCCCGATTGATGTATGCAGATGTACGTCTGATATTGTAGGGATTCCTTAGGTTATTATTGTTAAAGATAGCAAGTCATGAGTTATGATTTGTTAGGAGCCATTATAGTAACCTAATTGTCTTCTTACTTTGACTGCTCATACTAATTTGTAAGTACAGTGTGCTATGCCACTATTTAACTAGTCCACAATATCAATTTTGCCGTGTATGACGCAAAAAGACGTCCACAGATCTCAGTCACCTTTGAAACAGATATCGGCTGTGATTAACTAATCAAATGGAAGTGATTTGTCCCCTTTTAGTTCGCTTCAAACTGTTTCAGAGCCAATTGAACGTTGTGCCACTTCTTTTGAGGACTATTTCAATATATTTCATTTCCGTTTGTAGTGGACTTCCTGAAGACGCAATGGAAAAACATCAGGGACAACCTTAAAAGATGTCTCATAAAGAGAGCCGAACTTCAGAAATCTGGCGCTGCAGCACATACGCTGCCCAAATGCAAATACTTTGCACACCTACAGTACCTGAGTGAAAAACTTGGTAACCGAGAGACCGAGAGTAATTTGCAGAAATTGGTCTCAACATCGGCTACTGCAAGTTGTAGGATCTCGAGCCCGGACTCTCCAGTTATAGCCTCTGATACCCCAATCGCGGACAAAGGCAGAGCGCCCTTGAAACCACAGAAAAGAATGGCCGACGATGCTATAGATCTGAGAATGCTACAAACCATGGAGTCGATGAATAGTACGGCTTCGAAAATAATGCATATAGACACAGGGGATGAAAAGGATGATGCAGACATGCTCTTTTGTAAAAGTATATGTCCAACCTTGCGGCAACTTGAACCCCAAAAAAATAAACTCGCAAAAATCAAAATACAACAACTTCTGTTTGAGTTAGAGTTCAACGAGTAGTGTAACATATGACTTATCAGTGCGGTTTCGGGGTTTATTAAAATTTGTGCGTTCCAAAGAGAGAGGGGTGCGCAGTTTCGAATTTTCGAATTCATGACTATTTGATGCAAAATTTCTTCATATTTTACATATAATTTGTTGTCATTTGAACTATTTCGTGACGTCAGTCATTTTTTGCGTCATTCTTGTGTTAGTTGGGAATGGAAAACACTAAAATGTCCAAAAAAGCAGGAGTACTCCCT
>JAAAKL020008220.1:0-16129 GCA_010016065.2 Carybdea cf. marsupialis auct. non (Linnaeus, 1758)
ACACTTTAATTCCTTATGACGTCATTGCTCAACTGCGAAAGTCATTAGAAGCATAGCAATCCATCCATCCATCCATCGATTTTTTATAGTCAGCCTTTTCCCACCTGTCGTACGAAGGAACACAAAACAAAACTTTGTATCTCAGCAAAGAAAATTTAGAATTCCTCACAATGCGCAATTCTACAGGTTCATGTAGAATCTACAATAATAAAATTGCAATTTTTTGTACGCTCACAGGATCTTGTGTTAGGGTCCTTACTCTTGGCATCCCTTACCTTTAGTGAGTGGAACAGAGTACACTGCAGAGCTTTTAGGACACTTTAATTCCTTATGACGTCATTGCTCAACTGCGAAAGTCATTAGAAGCATAGCAATCCATCCATCCATCCATCCATCGATTTTTTATAGTCAGCCTTTTCCCACCTGTCGTTGGGTTACCAACTTTCTACCAATCTTTGCTTTCCATCTTGTTCTTTCCTTTGCATCTTCTTTCTTTAGGCCAATCTTTGCAGCATCTTCTTCCATCTCGTCTCTCCATCTCATTTGTGGTTTCCCTCGTCCTTTTCTGCCTTCAACTTCAAACATCATTGCTCTCTTTACGCCTGCACCGTCTTCTTTTCTCAATACATGCCCACACAATGTAGAAACATAGCAATGTAATGAGGAAACATCTTTCAGCGGCTGTTTGTTACTTAATTGAGGAAAATATGAGTGTACACCTATTTGTAACAACTCTGAAAAGCTAGAAGTAGCATGAAGATTCTTGCATGAGGTTCTGTAAGTATATTGTCGACATAGAGGTATACATTTGCAGAGTGCTTCCGGAATGTTTATACAGATGACTAATTAATCTTTCATCTATTCTTGTAAGATCTTGTCCTTGTGCCATAGTTAGCGTGGACATTGATTCCTTGTTGGAACAAGAAGGCTTCATGACTAGATGATTTACTCATTTACGCTCGTGATCTCGGGATGGTCGGTCTGATTTCGAGTGGCATTATTGTGAGTAAAGAGCCAAATATTCAAACCGTATTGCTTATATTGTAATGTTGGCATCAAAAGGAAAAGCACTTCGCGTCTGTGTCAGTTTGTTTTGCCATTAACAAACACATTTTATTTTATATACTAGTAAGTGCCCTTACTGCAAAATGTAGTGAGCTGCCTGCATTAAAATAATTTTGTACGAGCGGCCATAAAACAAAACACAGACAAACTTCCAAATCCTCGACAGACGCTTTATTACTTCGCTATGAATGTTGTAAGGCGACATCAGGCGTTTTTACAACTAGGTTCCATCTGTAACTAATTTTACACCTTTGGTTTGGTTAACATGTTTTTTCTGTCTGAGCAGTGGATATGCTCTAGCACTAAAAAATTTTAAAATTATAAAGCGACTTCTGATGATGTCATCAGTTACATAGCAGCACTCAGCCATATCGATTGTTTATAGTTACATTGTTTAGTTATAGTAAAATGAATGTCCTCCAGAGTTTGTCTTTAACTTTATCGGAAAGTGAATCTATACCCAAGTGAAAGTAAAACATTGGGTTACCGAGTACGAAACGTGATCAGATTCCGACCAAAAGTTGCATGTCTTCAATTATTTGTGTTGACAACCCTGATTAGTAAACGCAATGACTACGCAGTCATATCTTCAATGAAGTTTAGAGTTTTGTCCCTAATTAGCGCTATTGATGATGAACACTGTCTGTATGGCCACCGGTTAATCACCAAAGCCCTTCATCGATCTGCTGGTTTCTGATCAGTTACACTCAGTTATTGTACTTAGGGTTCCAAAGCGTCCCTGGCTACAGATGTAAAACAGACATGTCTAATTAGACTTTGTTAACAGTAGAACAGTAAAATAGCTTTATTAAATTGAAATAGTATTGAGAAAGTTTTCAGACTAACGAGATAAAATTTCGTTTGATGTGAGATCCATTACGTTTAGATTGCTTAGAGACGTACTAAGATCAGCTAATAGCAAAACGACTTTTTACCTTTGAAACGGGACCTTTTATAGTATTAGATGTAATGAAGGCTGACATTGATTCAGCTGTGTTGTTTTCTCAAGGTCATCTAGAAGAGCACTGTGACCTGAATTAAAGGGAAAACATCCGATGCATCAAGAGAGAAACCTAACTTTTTAACTCAGACAAGGCAAACTAAACTAGGAAACATATACAGTTCTAAGCAACAAGGAAATGGGATGGTACCGATTTTAAATGGTCAGTTTAAACTGTTGTCTAATTTCTAACTTGATGATATGGCTTTTAGTAGAGGAAACTAGTTGTGTGAAGGTAGACAACGTATACTTGCGACCAAACTCTCTCTAGTAAGTAGTACTCGTGCTGAAACTATTTTGCGATGATCGTTCGAGTTCACAGAATTCTTGACGGTTTCAGTTTCAATATGTGTCTCGGAGCAAGTTTTCGTTAGCCAAAAGTAACTCCGAAATTTAAGATTTAGATTAAATGAACCTTTGATTTCAGCGCAATTTTCGCGAACAACTTTAAGAGAACAAATTTTCGTAGGAGGTAGAATTAGTCTTATCCTATCTTGAATAAAATCATGATAAAAAGGTCACACCGAGTCTTTGATATTGAAAATATGCCAATCCTTTAAACCAGAAGCATCGCTGATTATCATCGAAAGCAAATAACAACAGTTGAAAAAAGGAGTTAAGAAAGAAGAAATGCATTTGATGTGAGAGTTTATCATGACAAAAGTTTTCAACTTCATTAAAGCTACGTTTTGAAAGGTACTTCTCCATCGTCAAGCTATTAGGTTTTGATGACATTGCTATTTTGTCGATGTGGTTGTAACAAGATATCTTACACAATCACAGGTATATCGATGCCGGCATAAGAAAAAGAAGTAAAGCTAACACAAAATTGACATGGAATTTAATGAGTCGCACTATCTCTAGTCTAAACACACGCACACCTTAAAGTAGCCGTATCAGCAGGCTCTAGTACCCTGACAATAAAGTGCGCTATCTCTCGAAAAGTAGCTTTGATAAATATTACAGTTTATGTCATGATAAACAACCCGTAAATGGAATCTAGTGAGTCCACGACCAACAGTTTTCTTCCTGAATTTAGCATCTCTTGAAAAGTGGAATAAATCATTTTATGGTCATGATCATATCTTTGAATAATGTAATGTATACCATTTCCTTCGGAAACAAATTCTTGACCTTCTTCTAAACATTGCATGTGCTCCACCAGGACACGTATTGAATACGTTGTCCCATTTGGTGCTTCATGTAACTGTTGAGATTTTCCCAGTTTCATATTTGCTACAAAGAAGGAATCCTCTATTCATGTCACATGTATAAATAAATCGCACGAAGTCAAGAAGCAGGGGTACTTTTACCAAAAAAATTTCTAAAAGACCTTTACAATAGCATGGGGTTTCTTATGTCCGGCAATCTTCAAAACATTTTGGTACCAGGCCACCAAGATCACTGCGTTCATGTTGTTGCAAACAGTCACATGTACGTCACGTGGAAGCCTTTGATGCCTGACAACATGCCTCAACTAGTAAAAAACCCAGTTCCTTACCTCCGTGAATAAGTCACTTTGTTTGCAAATGTCATTCCATTTTTCAGGATTCAGTGGACGCTTGACCTCAAACAGCTACATCTATGACACAGACGTTGCTCAGTACAATTACTAATTAAGACTGTGGACTTCTCAGTGGAATAAGCCATTGCATGCAAAAGATCAATCTCTTGCTGCCAGTTCACGGTCTGTCAACAAATATAAATAGCAAATCTATTTATGGGCACTGCACATAGCTCTTTGCTACATATCATACAGACAAAGATTGCATAAACATTAATCCATTAAAACATATAATTTACTCTTGCAATTCGTGAAACAAATGGCTAGCTTCCATGATGCTATTTGTGGTCACCACTCGTTGGGTAACACTATACCGTACGATTCATGGCACTTTCCATTGAAGAATTATGTACAAAGTAATGGAAAACAGACCATTTCAGAAAGGCGATCGACAAGGATCAGTCATAAAGTATATTTTGTTTCTTACTGTGACTGCTGATTTCTCATCAATTTGTTTCCACCAAAGAGCAATCCACTTATTGTGCAAAGACGTTTTTAAATACCAGGACTATAATAATCGTAAATGAAGCTACAATCTACCATTAGATAGTTAAGAAAACACATAACTTTTGCTAAGAGAGGAAATTTTCACGAGCGCTGTATCCGCTTAGTCAACTTTGACGAATCATGCCTTAAAAAAGTGAACTCAGCAAATTTCCTTTATGTTTTTTGTGAAAAACACTTGTAGAAACTTCTTAATTAGGCGATAAAGTTGTGCCGTGACTATCTGTCTCCTTTCATTTACTGGTATATTTAAACCCTGCTGTCAAAACCATCCATCAATACTGGCACAACCTACCATTACTCTGTGAAGGGTACCTAATAATACCTTCTGGTGCAGAAGATTCGTCAATTTTAAAATGAATATCTAGCAACTTCCATTTTTCTTCCTTATCTTTTTGTCAGATATTCAGTAGAAGTAAATTAGTCCACGTCTCCAGTTTTAATATTGTTTACACTCAGTTAGAGGCAGAAAGTTGACATGAGGTAAATTCTACCAGGTCATTAACATATCAGTCATCCCAAATAACATCATGTACTCCCTTGTATGAGCTACTTGCTTATCTTTATACCTTGTGAAACGATAGCCTTGTTGGGTATTGGCAAATATTTGCTGGAAAGCTAACTGTAATTTGAATTAAGATTAGTGGCTGTAAGCCATAACATGAAAACCAAATGTCTACTATGCCTTGTGTCAGCATATTAAGCACATGACTTAGGAAGAGAGAGCGGGTTTTCTTCTTCCCTGTTTACTAGTATGGTAAATCTACCTGTAGGACTCTTTCTACTTGTTTCGTGCATTTTTACAATAAAAGAACTGTTCAATCTTGACATAATTGAACTCTCACACATAAAGTGATCAACATTTTTCATTACAGTGGCATTTTTATAAGCCAACAATCATGTTGAAGTAATTGCCATTGCTTTGATAACAATGAGGTGACAGATGTACAATCTGAGCTAATATAGCCAAGTGATGCAGAACAAGTTTTAAATCTTTAACGAAATTAAGTGCTTGACAACACACAAAGCGTATCCAATCTCCTCAACAAATCTTTTGTGTTTTTTAAAGTCAGGGAATTATAAGGTCTACACTGTATCGTTGAATAATTAAGGATAGTACGTTTCCACTTTTATTTGAACCATCATCAACCTACCATCATTTTATTAAATCTTTTCATCTCAGAAGAAGTTGCCTCATTGATGAGCAGACTGAGAATAATGTGCAAGTCCTTTTTGTAAGTTTTGTATCAAGATAAAATGCAATTATGAAATAAGGTTTTCTTAAAGATTAAAATCAAGAAAGACAACGTCACAAAATATCTACAGTCTCAGCATTTTAAAAGTCAAGTTTGTTTAAAGTGATGCAAGTAAGAAGATGCATGTCAGCCTTAAATGCTCACCAACTCACATATGTTTTGTTAATGTCCTCATACTTCTGTGTAGAAGTATCAAATTCTTTTTACAAAAGATCTGACTTCTGATTATACATTGTCTTGCTGGAGACATATTTACAACCGAAGAAAAGTCAAAGTAACGAAGTATCTTTTCTTATTAAGTCGCTTAAATGAGTTTTCGTCTGATTTAATGATATGCATCTCAAATAACAACAACAGCTCTGTTTTCGCCTATCTAATTAGGTCTGCATTTATGAAAATGGTTAAAATATCAGAAATGGGAAGAAAATGAGATTATAAAAGTGATGTGAGAACATTTTGGCCTCTTTCATTTTGGAAGTTTTCATATGTATACAATTTACAAAATAAATGTGAAGAAGTCCCGAAGGAAGTAGAAATGTTTTGAAATTCCCAGCTTTCTGGCTGCCATCTTTCTCCAATTTTTAACCCACCAGACTACTCTTTTCGTGCCATATTTCCTAACCATAACCATGATAATACTCATAAACTCATATATGCCATGTAGAGTTACGATGGCAATAGAAGTTTGCAAATTCACCGTCTTTACACTATGCTTTAGCTTTGGTCCATGACATGGCAGGATAGCTGATAAGAATCGTGACGTAATAATTACGTTATTCCATGAAGTGCGGTTTCAGATAACCGCTGACACAAAAGTAAACATATGTTAATTTCTTTAGATTAAAATATTCATCTGCTAGTGAACCTTCTTACGAAGCAAAATGGAAGGTCAGCGGATTTGACTATCAACCAAACTCTTTAAGTTCAATCGGCACCACACTCACGTAATCAAAAATGTAGGGACGCAACAATATCCAGTGTAATCCATCATTTAGCAGTTCAGTTAAAACAAACATAATTCAGGTAATCCTTTACTTAGCTGATAAACATTTCAGTAAACCCTTATCCCGAAGTAAAATTTTTAATACGTTCAAGTTAAGCTATTTTTCATACCAAATTTTTATTTATAAGTGATGATTATAAGTGTCATCAATCAAAACAATAACAAAATGTTATGAAAATAAGGCTGTAATAAGAACCCCCTAAATGTAACTGCAGAGATTAGAATAAGTTTTCCCTTCCCCCTGGAGAGTAAATATTTAACATAGGTAATAGGTGTAGTTTGTAATGCTGTTGTAACATAGACAGCATCTGGTAAGGACAAGGTAAAACTGATTTGTTCAGTATTGAATTTAAATTGTATTTCAGAGATCATACTATGCCTTTTAACGATATCAAAACAGACTTGAGAACATAAAATAGTAACTGGCATTTAAAAGTATAATAGGATTGAGTATTAAATACAAGGGATGGTGAAGTGGCCGTAAATTGGAGGCAAGAGAAAAAAGTTACTTATTGTGTTGCTAAAAAAGTAAACAATTATAACCAGGGATCTGTAGCCTATTGAATTGAAGTTCATGATAATTGTATGATAGGGTAGATCATAAATACAACTGCAATTGAAGAATATGATCGCAGTCAGAAATATCTAGCAGGGAGAGAAGCCATAGGCAACCGCGTGAATCTGCTTTCTCTGATTTACCACTGTTTATTAGCATTCGGTTTTCCTTACTGTATCGATCATTCTACGGATGGTCTCAAATGTATATGTATATACACGTAAGTATACATGTGCAGGTTTTGTGTTATTGTTCCGTTGGTGACATTCTTTTCTATTTCTCTACTACCTATTCAAACGTCTACATATGTATGTATATACACACGGTATATATGTCGGGTTGGGTCTAAGTAGCGGTTGCAAAAACTTATCCTTTTCAGATAAAAAATGTTATTCATGCGATGGAAATATTTAGCAAGAGTTGGCGGTGCTGCCGAATAAACCTCTTGGCATCAGAATAACTCAAATAGACAGATAAACATGTATAGTTCTGCATCGGAAAAAGCCAGCACTGGAGTTTCAAACCTTTTTTTACTCCCCCCCCCCCTCATGGCTACGCCCCCTTTTTCGTACGATACTGTATCCGTCAATGTACATCAGGCATAGAATGTCCTATATTGAGATGTGAAGATACAGTTGTCGGAAGCTTTATTGAAACTCTGTAAGAATTTTTTTTTTCTACCTTCTAGTTAGTCACACTTTGATGATGCTTAGTCCGCCTATTTATTTTGAAGTTAGGTATGAACCGCTGTTTCACCTTCTCACCTTGTTTTTGCTCTTATGGTATCATTGGATTAAATTGGCTACTTCCACAGTGGTCCGTCATCCACAGGCTCCAATATCGCTTAACTTCAAAGAAGTCCAACTCAACTGTGCTTCCTATCCTTCTAACAACGATGACAGAGTCATACGAAAATGTCTTAAAGGAAACGTCTTACCCCTTTCTGATAAATAGAGCAATACCAGAATACTTTCTGATAAACATGGTATTCTTAAAGGTTGTATTTTGCGTCCTAGTTTGTGAGCAAAGGCCGTGTGATACGAGAACAGAGAGATCTTTTTTGTCATAGGGTATGTAGACGATGCACAACGCTTTGAAACAATATTGTTAAACAACAATAATTACTGCCTTTAACAAAATTCTACTACGATAGGGCTGTCTGTAACTCAGAATTTAAAGGGAATAAGGGGCAATTGACCTCATGTTCTACGTTCTTTGGTATGCTTTAGTACAGTGCTGATACATTCACGCTGGTTTATCTGGCTTGATTGGCGAATTTAGGTTATGAAAAGAAATGAATTTATCTACTAAAGGTTGTCTACAGCTATGATATTGTTTAATCCTGTCCACTGAGAGTGATGTGCTTTATTTATATTAATTTTCTGTACATTTCCACTTGACGAAAACGGTCTTCATCTTGATCTTGTGCGGAGCGAAGTGAGAAATAAAAAACATTCCATCAGTAAAGGTTGAACAGCTAACAACGAGAAACAGAATAAATAGAAATTTACCTCCAGTTTACCCTCTGACACTTAATTAACACTAATGACTATGTTGATGACTAAGTTGCCATTGTTTTAGCTGTCCTATACTAGGTTTCCACTGTTGTTAGCTGTCCTATACTAGGTTTCCATTGTTGTTAGCTGTCCTATGGTAAGTTTCCATTGTTGTTAGCTGTCCTATGGTAAGTTGCCATTGTTGCTAGCTGTTCCCATGTAAGTTGCCATTATTGCTAGCTGTCCCTATGTAAATTGCCATTGTTACTAGCTGTCCTATGGTAAATTTCCATTGTTGCTAACTGTCCTACGGTAAGTTGACAGTGTCGAGAGATAGAAAGAGGAAGAGTTTATCTTTATCACCTCTGACACTCGGTCACGATGTTTTTTGTTCTTATCAAAACTTGCGAGGTAAATACATACATAACTAGCTTGGCTATAAGCCGATAAGAAGTTGTTACTAGGAAACTGCTAATCGAATTTGTCTATCATCAATTACGCGGCTGTCAATTATCTTTTAAGTTGCAAACGCTAGTTCATTGTAATAATGGTTACCAACTCTCACCAAACAGAAACTCCTTGGTAAACAAGTAGATAAATCGCATACAGATTAAATTGCTGTTAGATTGATTACTGATTATAGATAGGGCAATGTTTACGTATGGAAATCTTTCAAGCTTTGATAAAACGAAACTGACGTGAGCCATGAACGTCTTTAATAGATACAAACAAAAAGTTCACAAATCATGTCTATATATCTCAAGTCTCTCTCTACTCTTATTTCTTAAAATTTGTTGGCGGTACAAAACAATAAAACTGCATGAAAACACTTTAGTATTGAAAACCTGAAAGAAAACCGTTGCTTTGCAGACAAAAAGATTTTGTCTTTTCATTGGGACTTTTCGTTTAATTGTTCAGCTCCACAGACACTGATTGGTCAAATCAACACCAATCTAGCAGTCAGAATTCTGATTGGCTACTTTCAAAACTCAGTTGGGTATAAGTTTCACTGATTTCTTCTCAATTCCAATTCTGACGATTTTACACTCGGAGGAGTGTCAGCCGAAAATGCTTTTCAGCGCTAAAATGGTCTCGCTATCTCGTGCAGTTTTCTTATTTCTTAATTGAGTACACCATTTACTTTTCTTTGTAGCAGAGATGTATGACAAGATTAAAATGGGTATGCAAATTATGCCGTTTAATTTCTTTGGCTAGGAGTGCTGAATAAAACATTGCAAATTAGCTTTCATTCGTCCTTGTTCGCATACTTCAGCCATTTAAGTTGCCCTGCTGCTTTTAAAGCTCTGAACTACAATATAACCAAGATCCATTAGTGATTATTGTCTGCTTTGAAAGTTTCTATTTCTGAAATTAGTAACGGAGATTTGATCTTGCGGTCATGGGTAAGAATGGAATAGTGACACCGCTTTTATTAGCTCAAACAGATTGAAGATACCGTGTCATTTTTGGAGCATCAGTTTTGCGTTTAACAATGGCTCCTTTGGCAAATTGTTTATATTGACTTAACCATGACATTACAGATGCAATTTCATCTGAAAGTCGTGCCTTAGAAAACGGTTTGGAAATAACACGTTTGTGGGTTAAGGTCATAAGGTTAGGAGTGGGTTTTTTATGGTGGGGGAAGGGAAACTCTTATCAGCGACATTTTCTGTTATACAGCGAACTTCAGTTTAAGAAAGAAATGCCTTTTTAGGTAAAGATGAACATTTGATTTTTTTATTTCTTATGTACCTGAAATATAATCTTTTTGGTCTCTTTCCCATGCATTAATCTGTACTGTCACTCAATCAACTACCAAATGGTGAATGGAATACAACCAGAATGAAGTTGTAAGCATTAGGTTTGTTCAATATTGAATTGAGTGACAGTTACATGGGACCAGGTATGTTTGCATAAAATTAAGTTTCTTCTTGGCTTATACGAAATCTCGTAATAAACGAACTGAGACCTCGTTTTGAAAAGTAACCCTAAATCTCTGACTCTAATTCCAATAAGATCTTATCCATTTATCTTGTCTGCCTGACTCCTAAGAGAGAGAGAGAGAGAGAGAGAGAGAGAGAGAGGTGCAAAGAAATTTATGCAAGTCATCGGAAAAAGAAAATAAATATTGGTGTGCTTAGCATTTTCTTGCTATTTGTGTAGTGCACCGAGTAAATCTCAAAAAAGACTGGATCGAACTTCCCATTCTTTTGAAATTAAGAAAAGGTGTAGTTACGAGTACTGGCCCCCATTAGTTAAAATAGCGCGGGAAAGTCCGCTATGTTGCGTAACATTGTTTATAAGCTTTGTGTGATGGGGACTGAAATGGCGTCCAACGACTGACCTCACTTTGAGACGGAAGATGCTCAATCCAGTGATTTTAAGAGATCAATAGAACAAAATAATCTGGAAACTCCGGTTTGTGCTGTTTTGAGATGGGAATGAAACTGTTTTCAAAACATACGTTTAAAACATAGCAAATGTTGACTTTGTAGATAATAAATTTACAAAATCCACATATCTGTAACCAGAAGAATATTTATCATCTGGCATCATAATTGTTTAACTAACAAACGAGGAAGTCAACTATAAGCTTCAACTTTGTTCACCGTGCTCACAAGATTTGTAGTCCTGGCAAACTTCCCGAGGAGCTCCTTATCATTCGTAAAATTCTCCAGGGCAATGGATACCCAGGAAGGGTTGTTGAGTGGTGTATTAGAAACATCAAGAGAAATTTGGAAGCACAAAAGATGTTTGCACTGCAGAAATGTCCTGTTTACCTAAGTTTACCCTTGCTAGGTGAATAATCTGAACAGATCGCCCGTAACCTGCAACTGTTAGTGGAGAGCACCTGCGGTGCTTGTAAGTTGCACGTTGAGCACTGCGAAGAAATATGTTTCGCCACCCCATTCCTTAAGTAATGTAATTTATCAATTTAAGTGCCAATGCAGAGCACGGTATGGTGGCGGAACGTCTCAAGCTCTCTTTCAAGGGATCCAGTTCTTCGAATCAAAAGAAAAGGCGAATGAACAAAACCAGCCAAGGCCTTCAAGAAAGAATATACGCCGACAGCCTATACGCAATCGGCTATCGCGTAGCGTCTGTTACTCAATCGTGAATGCGCTGAGAATTATGACGATTCTTGATTCACTGTATTGTATAGAGCTCGCTTAGTGGTTTCATCTCAAATTACTGGAGGCTGTTTACATCCAAAACTTAAGCACTCTTTCTGCCAACAAACTTATTTTAGTTTTTTCCTCTGTTTATACTTCTCTTTTTGTCTATGTTTTGTTTCCAGTCCACTTTTATTGTAGAAATTGTCCCGACCTCATTATATGCATTCCCTTACGTCCGCATTCCTGTCGCCTCTACTCCATAAACACCGTGTAAATTTTTATACGAAACAGTGCTGTGTATGACTCTGAAGAGAACCAAGGAAAAGCTTCAGTCAAAAAGTATCTCTCCACTCAACTCTATTCAAAAGTATCTTTAAATTTTGCACTACAAACAACTGATTATAGTGTTACAAGTATACCAAAGTGAAGAATTGTGGAACTTACCGTGGCCAAGTTACACAGGAGGTGGTTCCAAGAGCCCATCTTCGTCCCAGCAGAATCAGTCATGAAATAAGTCTGAGCCAAACAAGTTTACTATTAAATATCTACAAAGAACAGGAAGACTCCTATTTGGTCGATGTTAATAAATGTAGCGACGCAATTAAGGAAACAAACAAGCAAATTACAGATGAAAAGAGACGATTATAAAGTTATTTTTACAAAACATATAACTCTGTAAAGGATTGCTTGTCCCAACAGTGACCCGAATTCTTATATGATTACAGACTGGGTGGATTGATCTCCGGTTGTCCATCGTGTGAGGCGAATTTATCTTTGATTGACTGACTGACAAGAACAGTATGTTTTTAAATGACCAAAACAGAAAGCGGCCGTATCTTTGAAGTTTCTAAACATTGGTCAGATTTGTCTTGAAACGAACAGAATATCAAATGGATTAATCCTTAACAACCAGTAGATGAAGTGAGGCTGTCTTTTAGAGATCAGAATATAAGAAAGATTTATCTTTGAATAACCAGACTACAATCAGATTGATTTTTCAGCGCTACGAATCTGGAACGGATTTATGTTTGAAAACCGGGGATATGAAGTGACTAAACTTCGACTTCCCTAGATCTGGATCCAAGAGAGGAAGATCGGAAGCTCATATGGCGACAAGAGAAATGAGGAGTGTATTAAAGGGTATTATTTGGGTTCGAGTACATCTTTCGACATTTTTAATCTTTCAAGTGATTACTGATCTACTGTTATGTGTAGTCTGACATCTGTATGCTTTCGATGTGAAATAAGGTCCCCTAAGATTGCAAAACATCGTTTTAGTCCTCTGACTTTACATGAATCTTACAACAATTACGTGCTGTAACTCCTCACAAAATTTCAGGGACGAATGAAAGAAGACCTTATAGATTGTTATTATCGTATGATCTATTTAGCTTTAAATCTAATTCATGAATAACTTGATTTGACATGATTTGTTATTCTGGCAAAGGATACCTTTGTCTTGGCTCTTTGCCTGGAAAATGATCTCGAGAAGGGGAAATGGCAAATGTGGTTAGCTTGTTATTTAATCTGTAATCTCACAAGTGTACACTTGGAGGGATTAAAGGGGGTAGAAGGAGGTGGAAGTGAGGTACAAGGTTACTAGGAGACCATTACACTGCTAGGATCATGTGCTTTCGCAATGTCATCCTATCCTGCCATTGAATAGATTTTCGTTCTTTCCATCTATACTGACATTGAGTAAACCTAGCACCTATCAAGAGATCAAGGCATAATTGAGTTGAAGTGTATTTACTAATGGAAATGTTTTGGGAAGGTGAAGGAATGTAATGAGAAGAGAGGGAATGTTTTGGGAAGGTGATGGAATATAATGAGAAGAGAGGGAATGTTTTGGGAAGGTGATGGAATGTAATGAGAAGAGAGGGAATGTTTTGGGAAGGTGATGAGAGTAATGGAATTTCTCACTTAGATATGTAATGGTACATATCTAAGTGAGAAATCGAATTGTTGATGATAATTGGAGCGGGGAGGGGTGTAATGCGTCAGGCGTCGTGCGCCATGTATCAATAGCATGGTGGGGAATGGTTTTAACTAACGCTGTTCCATAAGCAACTAATGTGACGGCACACAACATTACGTCATCGAAAACAGAGAAAGACCAGGCAAACTTGAGTCGTTTTTAAAACAGCAAGGAGCATGCGATAACACAAAACATATCGTTAAAAATGCTGCGAAATAAAATGACAGAGTGAATACGCACATTAACCCTACACACTATGATAGAGCATATTTAGTAACAGTAATGTTTAAAAGGAATATTTTTCAGATGCATATATATATATTCTAGACATAGTGAATGTTTCTCTTGCTTTCATCCAGTATAAATTTGTGTCTTCAGCTTTGATTAGGTGCCCAATTAGATACTCTAGGAGCCATCAAATTTACACAGAAAGCGGGTGAGGAGCGGGGCGGGTGAGAAGGACACGCCATAGTCTCAATGAACAGAACCTACCAAAGTACATTCAAAGGTGACAAAATTTTGGCAAATAGCGGGGGAGAGTGCCCTTGCCCTCAGTTGCTACGGTCTTGCATTTTAATACTACAAGATACTACAATAGATAACATTAAGAGTGACCACGATGAGATTCAAAAATTTTGGTTGCATTATTGATTGTATATTTTTCCTAGTGCATTGTAATCTAGCAAGGTAATTTATTTGCGCATTTCATTCTTGACAGTGTTGATTTTACTTATCCTAACCTATACTAATTTTCATCCAAGGCAACTATAGTCTTCAATACTGCATCCTACACTTTGATAATTATGCTTTCCATGTTGATAGGATAAACAAGTAAATAAATAGCAAGGATGGATCATTCAACAACAACTTCGATGCCAACAGAATTGAAGTGGCCTATTACGTGGCTGGCTCTTATTAAAGGTAGACAAATTCCATCCATATCTGCGTTGATCAGTATCAATCTTTGTCGTAGAGGTTGAGAAAAATAAAGGGAGGCGACTACTCCTTGTAGCTACTACTACGAGGCACCCGTAGTATAAATCAAATTGTAAGGGCCGACCGATGAGATATCACCATGCCAGAGATATTTAATCATGGGATGGACCCATGGCGTACTATATTACGCCATGGGTATAGTACGCCATGGGTATAGTACGCCATGGGTATAATACGCCCTGGATGGACCCCATTTGGCATGTAATGGAAGTACCCTAGCTACTAGATTTTAGCAGAATAAAGAGCAAAACAAGTTATGGCCCACTGCCGAGAAATTTAGATAGGTGCACGATTGCCATGCCTATTGATAGTATTATTAAGGAAGGTAAATAGAAGTCATCTAGGAAGAAAGAAATGGAAAATTATAAATGAAAACATATTGCAAGCATGCTCTATCTTTTTTGACCACCACCAAGACACAAAAACTATATTCTTACCATGAGGGAGCTATTTTTCTTTTTCCTTAATCCATCAATTACAATATCTTTCAATTTTTTAATGTCTTATGAAGTAAAAAAAGCTCAAAGAAATCGGGCTATTCTATGACCTATGGAGTGGCAGTCACCTAATTTCATGTCCTTGTTGGCCGGAGGCGGATCTGCTTGGCTTATCGTTTTCCAGTCTTTGGAAAGGTAAGTGCTTCTTGATTTTCGTCATCATTCTCTTAAAGGTGAGCTCTACGTCGTTTTTTCTACAGTGACAGAGCCACTTGTAAATAGCATTACTGTGTAAGATTAACAAGTACATTTTCTGAAGCTCCTGGAACATGCAGGAAGCTATTGCCGTAACAGATGGTTATTGTCTCAGACGATTACCTATGGTTATATGGACATATGGTCAAATTTGTCAAGACTGGAAATAACCAGTGAAGTTGAATGCAAAAAGGATAAGGCTCGGAATCATTTCTTACGTTTCAAGGATCGCCAGAGCTTTAGATAGCGATAATGGCAAGGAACATCCTCTACCTTATATCTCTCTTTCGATAAAACGTTATTAGCTCTTAGAATCTTACTGTGACTCATAGGCATGCGCAAGATTTATTGATTGACTACACAAAATAATACAAATAGCAACTTGAAAATGTGATTATTGATTTGTTGGACTTTAAGTTCAACGATGTCAGATTGATATGAAAGCATATTGAATCAATGACATTTGTGGGTAGCACCTGATGCTGGCTTATAACAAATCGACTTGTGGTACACACCTCAAGTTAATTTCAAGTTGATTAGACAACCAAGAGTAGATATTCTCTTGGCCTGAATTCATTATTTAATTAAGCTATTCTTCGAGGTTTGTTCTTCAATACCAGATAAAAAGTAGAATGTGTTGAATGATGCTTCAGGCTAGTTTCTGTCAATTGATCATCAACGTACAAGCTTCAGGTAAGAATTATTTACTCAATCTCGAACTAAGATTGCGTATCAACATGAGATAACGGCTTCCATGAAGCATGATATATTAATTCAAAATTCAAGTAGGATTATTATTTGAAGTCTAAAGGAAGAAAGATTGTTCCCAACGAGATTTGAACCTGAGATAAATGTGGATGTGTGTGTGTGTGTGTGTGGGGGGGGGGGGGGGGGGGGGGGGGG
>JAAAKL020008221.1:0-16129 GCA_010016065.2 Carybdea cf. marsupialis auct. non (Linnaeus, 1758)
AGAGGAGTAGTAAAAGCAATATAAAATTTGAACATAAAAGCAATAAAATTGTACTAAAAAGTTCCCAATATTAAAAACGTAAAGATAAACATCTTAAGACTTCTTTGAATCTATACAAATCATTTTCCATCCCAAGGTAGATTTAGGTAGATTATGGATTTTTCTATTTTGTCAATTATAACACTCTCGAGAATTTATTCCTTTTCTGATATATTTAACCTCCTCTTGTCGTATTTAAATTGAGATGCTTGAAAATGGTGGCTTATATAAGAACCCACAACAGCTACAGCTACAATGGTGCAATGACACCATGGCGCTGAAAAAGAGAGTGTACCCTGTAAGATACACATTACGGCATTTTAGTAGGCAATAGGATGATAATCACTTGTGATTTAAAAGCATCGACGATTACAGTAGAAGTGGAATTAAATGGTGATTATCTTAGGCAAAGCGGACTAAAGACCAACTCACAGTATATACTGGATATCAAAAGAAGTGTGCTTACGTAATAGAAGTTTGGATTCAAAGTTCGCTTGTAATTAGGTACCCGGTATATACATTGGCTAAAATTTGTGTACGCAGCCTTTATTCTATTACTAGTCGTATCGTTTCGTAACAGTATAAACGACGAGGACCAAGCAATGAAATAAGTGGAAAAAAATTAAGAACCTGTCGATAAAACTGGGCTCCTTCTGCTCAAAAACAATGACCTTCGTCTCCTGATGCTACAATATGTGTTTTGGTACTCTAGCATCGTAAGCCAGCTAATGCAATTTGCATCTAGATCTGTGACACGACAGATGCCTCGTTTTCGTACCCATAACAAAAATCAGCTCACTAGTTCGTCCATATTACAATAACGAGAATAATAAGTAAATCAAGGCAGAATCATTGGTGGCATTTGAAACAATAGTAAAAGTGTTTATTGGTCATAAAAACGTTATTTTTCATTTAGTAATAATAGCAGACTACAAAACAAATAAATTTTAAGACAGAGGGGTATAAGCCAGTATCGAGAAAAGTCAGTGAATATTGTGAAAATTCTGGTTCTTGGAAACTGTAGCGTTTTGGCTTAAGTCAAACGTTATATGGATTAAATGTTCAAAGGTAAAGAGTATTGTACACTACAAGACTAACACGTCAAAGGATTATGTATTTGCATAACGTCTATCTACCAAACTCCCTAAATTAAACAATTTATATTCCTCGCACAACTCTTATGTTTCAACTACGTTAATGACACTAAAGAATCACGCGCCACTTCAACATTTCCCGATGTGCTGTGATCTTCATCGAGCTCTAGACATTCTGGTACCGAACAACCTTTCCTATTCATCCCTGACCACATATTGGGGCAGCAGTAGCAGCAGCTGAAATTTCGAAACAATGGTATGAGAACACGTGCAGAAGGGGGGCACATCTTCGACTGCACCAACAAATAACAAGCGGGGAAGAACAGGTCAAGATCAAAGTATATGGATACAGTTTAGCTTATCTACGTTAGTAATCACTTGTTATTGATAATAAAGGATACATTGTTCAGTAGCCAACTCTGCTCTTTCTCCATGTGCGAGTAGAACGGGTGTTGTG
Organism: Carybdea cf. marsupialis auct. non (Linnaeus, 1758); assembly: GCA_010016065.2. NCBI lineage: Eukaryota > Metazoa > Cnidaria > Cubozoa > Carybdeida > Carybdeidae > Carybdea > Carybdea cf. marsupialis auct. non (Linnaeus, 1758). The sequence continues at coordinate 1,591 of JAAAKL020008221.1, forward strand.
TGTGTCTGGAATCCTGTTATCGTCTTGGGTTTCCCTGCTTGCCCAACCACATCTACAGCCTTTGGAAAAAGAAAATAAAAAAATGCTAGTCCTTGAAGATAATATTGATGTTCAGGTTAACTGACAAAATGTTTACAATATGATGCCCTCAATGTTTCCTTTCATTTATGACAGTATTTCCAGTTCTTAATATTTGATAAATTCATTAACCACTCCCGACAGAAACGCCCTTAAAGAGCCCTGCCCTCCCCTCCCCAGTGCAAGAAAGAAGATAAAATAAATAAGTAGCCCACAGTTTACATATTATGTCTAACTGGCAAAAAGCGTTCGATTATGTCAACTTGCCCCTCTATCATACAGCCGAAAGCGACTACAAGGTTATAGAAGCAAGAAATGAACATACCTGACCCACTCGAACTGGCACCGGAAGTGGCTTTTGTTCGTTGTCAAAGGTTACCAGCATTCTTGGCTGCATGGCTGATACTAAGAAGTATAGCAAGTAATGCGACTTGCCAAGTATCACTGAAAGACAACGTTTTATACACATACATTTAGTTCGTGGTCTCGAGCAACTGTGAATAATTAACGTAACGAACATACGGTTAACCAAAGAAGAGGGCACTTGGAAGATCATCAGGGAGCGGAGGCAGAGTTTGGCCTATCCAAGAAGAGTGTGGCTATTTTAACATTCTGTTAAGAATGAATTTTGGGATTGTTGTCGATGCTGAACATGCCGGTTGAAGACACGTTGAAGTAAACAAGTTATTTTTCAGAATAAAGACCTTTTAACCGATTTACTTCAGTCGATCTAAAGGGATTTGGGGAAAACCTTTTAGATCTAAAATGACCCGCTATCTGCTATCTTGTAGCACCAACAAGTAGGAATATACAATCAAATACTCTTTTTGAACATAGTACGTCTTGACTGGCAAGCTTTATAGATAACAGAAACATTTTCTTGTTGTTGAAGCAAAATCATTGAAGGGTGTCCACTCCCTCACACCCCTCCCCCTTCTTAAGTGTCCTCCACTGGTGAATGCTAGACTGCGGGGGTAGAAAGATCAACATGGGTTCTATTCTTGATGAGTTCCAGGATTTCAAAGATAGCTTTGAGGCATATTACGAATGACTGTATCAATATATATAATGGAGAGGAGGCCAAAAGTAGAAATAATTCAGAACTAAAAGAATACACCAAAGGCAAATATAAAAAGAAGCACAACGATAGTTCTTAGAAGTGGGGATAAATCCATGAAAGTAAAAAGCATAAAGATGGGTTGAGGAAGACTAGAAGCAAGAATAACTAAACAGATTATCTAAAAACGAGTAGGAGATAGTTAAGTCATACAACGTTAGAGCTCAATTTAACAAAATACAAAAAAATTCTGAATGTCGTTTCTTGTCAACAAAAAAAGTCGATATGTTGCTAATGTGAAGCAAGACAATCGAGCAGATCACAGAAAGGAAGACTTACTTTGTTTAACATCCATGAAGGCAACCAGAGTCGCAACGAGACCACCAACGGCGACAGGTGACATAAAAGCTCTTTCATATTGATAGGGGCTTAGAGTCAAAGTTCCTTTACCAAGATGAACCAGTCCCTGTGTTTGAAGACGCAAATAAAAGGCGCATCGAGTCAGTCAAAAAACATCTTAAGGTAAAGCCATGCTTTCAATCGCTAGCCTCAAGGATCTGTACTACCAAGCGTTCTTATTCTTGCTCTGTGATACACAAACTATGAAAGCGTTCGTCAACTTAGAAACATGGCAGCCTTGTTCTTCGTCAAAATATTGCTGACTGGTCAGCACCAAGTCTACTGTGGCATAAGCTTGACACTTAGTACCTACGTGTAACTATATTCTTTAGAATATCCGAAAATAACGACTTTAAGGGTTTACAGATGCCAACACTGGACCATCACTAAAGATCATCTTGACGATTTACAACTAAAAACCAAGACATTCGCACTGAGAAGCGACATTCTCCTCTTTTACCTGATGAAACTAGCGGCAACCCCCCTTTTTACTCTAGCAGCAACAGCATACTGATGGCTCATCGAAGGAAATACGTATCATGATTTCATTCTTGATTTTAGAAGAAACTTTAAGGTCAGTCACCCAAACCTGATATGACCTTATCTAATTTGGGCGCAATTTATGTCTGGTACTTTTTACTATGTCCACTTTAACAATTTTGTTAATTTTCTCTTAATGAAACTTTGCGTGATACACCTGATATACACAACATGTGAAAAGGACATCTTTAAATGTCTTCAAGGTACATCTCTCATCTGATTAACCTTTTTGGCTTTCTGATGTTACCAGTTTTATAGTAAACATCCCTAATGAACCTATGTTTACCTTGATGTCGTCCCTGACTTCTCCCTACTCGCACATCATGCTCCACTTTAATGTTCTTATAAATTTTACAATAAAATAAAATAACATAAAAATAGTGCCAGCGTTGGACATCTGAAGACATATAAAATAAAGAGTAAAAAAAGGGCAAACAAGACCCATTAACATGACGGAAACTTACCTGTGCAATCCGTACCATGTAGAGATTGTTTGCATCTTTGTGGTAATATAAAGCGAGCTGACGGAGGATGCCTGCTAGACGAGCGTTATTGGAACCTACGAATGGGATGTAAAGTCAACATTGAACAAGGTGAACCAAATCAGGCATGTGTTCTACAGTCCTTTTCTTTGTTGTAAAAGTTGAAATAGAGATGAACTTGATATGGCGCTCGCTGGACTTTCTTCGCAACCGTAGTTTGATCTCATCAATCTTTGATGACACCTTCACAATCGTGCACGCCCTGTAAGGCAGCTAGTGTAAAGAATGTTCGAAGAAACGAACTCCCTCAAATTGATTGTATTAAAGTCGAAACATCGTAACACTCCGTCACTCTAAATATCTACAAAAAATTCGGGGCTCTGGTGACACTGGTATGCGCGTGATACTTCGCTGTACAATATGGAGATCACTGATCAGCTTATGGGGCCGACGATCACTTACTGGGCAAATTTGTCGACAAGAAAGCCAATCCATATCAATAAAGAGTATTATTCTGGTAAGCCAAAATAGAGTGCAAATAACCTGATATAGTATAAACCTTTATCTCAAAATTCAAATATCGGTGTATATATGATATGCACATTCTGTAAAAAGCTGTTACACTTGCACAAGTAACTGTGCTACGCTAAGCCGTCTATCAAAATGATCAAGAAACAAAAAAAACGTTAAGTCAGAGTGACCCATCTTACCTGCTCCCACCAGTCCCATTGCAAATATAGAGTTGTGTGCTACCTCAGAATCGTGGTCATGTGATAATTTACTAAGTGTGTCAATCACGGAAAGTCGTGGATTTGAAGCAGACAATAAAGCCAAGGCAAGGGGGACCGACCTCCTAATGACAGGTTCACCGTATTGCAACTGGAAAAAAAAAGTTTGATTGCATCGTATAAAGCACGAAAAAAAAAACTTCACAATCCCTTTGCGGTACTCGATATCAAATACTTCTGCACACTAGAAGACTGTGGATTCAAGATTTGAATCTAATACCGGACAGCTGTTTTTCTACAACTATTTAAAATACGATCTTTTAACTCCAAGGCTAATGCTGAGGCACAGGCACCGTGCTATTACAAGAACTGTAACCTACAGTTCTTCTGGCAAGTCCTCCATTGCTTGACATTACTAAAAGTTAACATTCTATATCTCAACTCCCTTCAAACTGTGATCTAATGACAACAATCAGCAAATAACTTATACCGGAAAGTGTTGAAATGCTGATTTACACGCTATGATTTGTGTGCCGATCCACAATTGTTCTGATGTTTTGATTGATGATTGTTACGAAGTCTATAGTTTAGGCACCTGATTTCACGGTCATTGATCTCAGTACGAATCGGGCCCATTTTTAGAAACTCTGTGTCACTGCAGCAGATTTACTCCCGATTTTTAATGTCCAAGTACCTCGAAGATTAATATATTTTCAAAGCATGACTTTCATCAACGCAAAAACTCCATTACTGATAGAAGCATCATGTAGGGACACACCGTAAGCATTTCAAAGTATAATTCTATTACATTTACTGGTAAAGTATAGGCCACCGTCAAACCTGTAAAAACGTATTTTACATGAGAGTACATAGAATACACAGTAACCTTAATATGGTAGAAGTACCTCTTGAAATGTAGCTCAGAAGGAAGACTGTAACGCGATAAAATCATCTAGAGGAAATCAGTGTCAAAGATCTAATAATGGCAGTACCAAATGTAATGATGACGGCCTATTGTAAATAGAAAGCGAAAGACAAATAACGCTTCTTTCTACGAAAAAATAAGAAAACGTAGTGACAGACGGCACGTAGTGGCGTGGCAAATTCATGGAAGGAACTACCACATGAATTAAGAATATACTCAATGCTGCATCGTTTACGAACAGTACGGATCAAAACAACAGAAGACTACAACAAGTACACACAAGGCGCAATTGATTGCTCCATAAAATAACATACCAAATGATTAAAACTACGAAGCCCCATCTCTGTGCCAATATCTTCACCCATGGCTATTGCTGCGATGGCTAATGTCGCTACGGCTTGGTGACTACCATCTAAGTCGGAATCAGCAGCTTCTATTTTTTCCTTCTTCTCTTTATCTTTCTCCTTGTTATCCTTTTCCTTCTCCTTTTCTTTATCCTTATCTTTCTCTTTCTCCTCTTTATCTTTATCAAAATGCTCACTACAGATATGTAATAAGCTCTGGACTTTCAAAACGTTGCCAGTGCCTAAAGGGTAAATAGAACAATTCGTCAAACGGCATTGCCAATAAATACATGCATCAGTATAAGCAGTAACAGTTATACACTCCTATTTTACCGCAGAACAGATCGGAAATGTGGAAAAACTGCTAAGAAAGTCAGGCATGGGACAATCCTACGATTTTTATTTCCAGTGCCATCTTATTTATGATACTGGTTCTCTTATATTTGCAACCTGTGAAATATGCCTACTTCAAAGTGCATAGAGCGAGTGTTAAGTTGTCTTCTCGAGACTACAGAATTCAGAAATAATGAAGCATAAAACAATCAGTCTATTAGATTGGTTTTGAAATAATAATTCTGCAAAAATATCTCGACTATCATAATAACAAAAGCAGCAACGATTAAAAAACCATGTATTATCTTCTTGTTTTATTACCTAAATACCTCCATCTCTCACACTACATTAACGGCGGCTAGATACAGGAGCATGAAGGTCGTATAAAAGAAATCGTTGATGAGCGCAAGTGACGGCGCAATCAAGATGGTAATCAAAAGATGCAATCAAAAAAGGTGAATGGCAGTAGGAGGAACGCGTTCAATGCTTTAAAGCTAGATATGTACTTTCCTAAAAGGATTTTTTAACCATAGATGTACTATTCTTGAATCAAATTAGGGTTAGGGGTTAGGATTAGAGGTTATGATTAGGGGGTAGGGTACTAGTATCTACTCTCACAAAGGGATTCTAGGAAAGTACATATTAGCAAGAAAATTTCTATGATAGGCAACTTGGCAATTCTAGGTTAGTATGTACCCTAAAATTCTAGCATCTTATTACGACCCGGCAGTAGGAAGCACTAAAAATGTATTACTCCAATCCTAATCAACAAGATTGTCACTTGATATAACAGCTACGTGAGAACGAGGCTGCATGAATGATGTAGTGGTGGTACAAGACAGCCCTAAAGTTGTCGAACATAAAACTTTAATTGACGTCACCATCAAGAATAGAGAAGTTTGGTTTCCATCCTTGTATACTGTGTGTTGCTATTGGCAATCGTAGCACATTTTCCCGGGGCACATAACGAAGACGTTCCTTGGTCTGTCCAACCTGGTCATCAGTCAAAAATGTATCTGACGAAGTCTTGAAATCATTTCTGATTAGGTGGTAAATACACCGACAAGCCATTAAGGACAACGCTAAAAAGAGGAAACTATATCTCAGACAACTTTTCGTCTATTTCTGATTTCCTCAAGTCTATTGGCAACATTTATAATAGACCTGAGGAACTCAGAAATAGGCGAAACGTTGTCTCAAATACAGTTTCCTTTTTAGCGTGAGGTCTTGAAATAAGAGAAATCCTTATCAAAACAATAGTCTCTTCATTGCAGTAAGAAGTTTCTTACCTGCATACGCACACATCTCTACCATGACTGAGGCCCATTTTCCAAATGGATTTGGGACTACTTTTAACGTGGCAAGGGTTGCCTCGACTGCTTCCTGTTTTCCTAAAATATAATTTGGGAAAAAAGTCACGACGACAAGAAAGAGCTCAATAAATATGCAACTGTGTCTATTTAGGAAATAGCTACTCAAAGTTGATCATCATATACAAAAATGACAACAGGCAACGCATGCAGGGTCCATATGATATAATGCAGGCCATTTGCACCAATTGGAAACAGTTCCTACTTTACTACAGAATCCGAGATTTAATGGAAACAGTCTATCTATGCTATTGAGTACGAGATGATGGATGGCTAGTCAATATGCACACTGAATTATGCTGTGGAGCTGATGCAGGTATCCCTTACCTTTCATAATCTATTACTCCTGAGGCCGCAGTTATTGATTATCACAACGAGTAAATGCATATCCAACACTATAAAAGGTTCATCAATTAAACAGAGATGCTAACGATTGATTCATAAACATAAACAAGTATTAATCTACGTATAGGCAAATGCAGGAAGCGGGAGAGCATGCCAGGAACGTTTTTAAACTTATGTATCGACACATATCAAAGCTGAGAAACCACTCAACGAACATGGTTAGTATATTGTACATACACTTTTGAACACTTGGAACCTGATTCCTCATGAATGAAACGCGGGAAATCATTTCCTACACTATGAACAAAAAAGGGCCATATCAACATAATTTTAATACGAGGCGGCCAATGGATTTGAAACTCTGTGTATAGGAATTCACTGGGTTGATATACATGACATAAGTCTACAAGCCCACTTCTCCTCGCAAGAGATAGTATAGAGGTAATATGATATCTTACCAAGATAAGTCAATCCTAATCCAAGTGCAAGATAATGAGCAAAGCTATCCTTTAAATCCAACGTTGTTCGTTCCATCATTGTCTGTAAAATGGTTGAAGTTACTTCTCCGTTGCAACAAGCGATAGAAATGAGTCCACAGGAGACCGCAGCTACTCCGACAACCTAAGAAACAAGGAAAAGACATCAGTCACGACTTGCACGGTTTGAACTCAAGAACGACTAACCTCGTCTCTAAGCCTGCAATAATAGGATTTCCCTCTTGGAGCAGAGGCTAGGCCTGACAAAGAAATTATAAATATGACAACCCATTGCACAAGACACATTAGTGCTGTGGTCACTAAACCAGAGACCAGAACCAAAATTACCGTGCAAAAGCAATCAGTTTTATGTTTGGAAATTAAATGTCAAACATTTTCCAAAATCGTTGTCATTTTATTACTTCTAAAATAACAAAACTTAAGACAAATAATAAAGTAAAAAACTAATAAACATGAACCACGCTTACTCAATAAAGTAAACATGTGGTTGGTGAGCTGAATGCCTCGCTGTTGTTTGGACATGGCGCGAGACGTGAAACTGGGGAATGAGCAAAATGCTAGAAAGTTAGAGATGCACTTTTCTTGAAGGATTTTTTAACCATAGATGTACCATTTTAGAACCAATTAGGGTTACGGTTAGGGTCAGGGTACTGGTATCTACTCTCACAAGGGATTCTAGGATAGTACATCTTGGCAATGAAATTTCTATAACAGTATAACTTTGCAACTCTAGGTTAGTACGTACCTTAAAATTCTAGCATTTTACTAAGACCCGTGAAACTGCGGCTTATTACGGAACTTTTAAAGATTCCGTGGATTGTTCGCTACAATACGTACGTTAAATCATAATACAGCAAACGAACACGCCGTGTATTCTCTAAAGTACTTACCTCCATGCTAGATTTTCCATCCGAAAGAACAGGTAGAATTTGATTTAGTACATCTTCCCTGTTTGATCCAGCGTATGCCAATCCAAGACTAATGATTGAAGAGAGAATAAGATATATGGTTTCAAGAGATAAAGAGTTGCTTTGCAAAAAAGCGTCCAACGGCTTGAGGGCAATATCTCAAAAATGTATGCTCATGAAAATGCATGTTATATTCCTGATCAGGGAAAACTACGTGCTCTACGTAGCAACACACAGGCAACAGTGCCTTGTTTTGATCTTACTGCAAATGCCACTCACAAAAGATTCCTACTTTCTGTCACAGTATCGTGTAGGTAACTTGTTTCCTAAATGACAAAGAGATACCACACTATGATTTCTTTCTTCTGGGTTTCAATTAAAATCTCCCTCTCCTTCTTTTCCCTCGAAAGTTTCCACCCAGGTCATTCTTACTCCACCCCGAATGCTTCTTAACTTTATGAAAGATTCCATCAATATCTTTCATTGTTAATAGAAAGGGAAATGCCTTTTAGACCTATTTGACATCAGATTATTGCATATTTATTTTCTCTTAAACATTGATTTCATCATTAAAATTAGCTTGTTTCCAAATCATAGCTTACTTAGCTTCAGGAAATTTTCTATACATCCCTTCTATTCCAACGCCCCTTGAATTAAAGACTCAAAGAGTATTCTCATTTTTCTTTTTGTGGATACTTGGCAGATAATTGGGTGGAATGGGGGGAGGTGGACAAAGGCTCCTTTTGATCAGTCAAGAAGGACGTTACCACTATTTTACATAATTATGATCGAGTTCTAATGTTGAATATGCAATAAAATACTCTGTCCGACCTCGTCTTCATGTGCAACTTTTGGCAAAGTTTTATGTATTACTAACTCTTGATTTTGGAGCAGAATTGCGGGCGGGGGTAGGGGGGCCAATGCATACCCTTGATCCTCATACGTGTCCACTAGCATAGAATTATATATACTATATATACTATATTGTGTCATCGAGACCAGAGGATTTGAAAATATTAAGTTTGAACAGATACTAGAGAAAAATGAATATGTCACCACCGGGATTCGAACCCGGGACCTACGTCATCAATGTTGGTCTAACCCCCTCAAGAGGGTTACAACATACGATCGTTTTTTCCTTAAACCAACTCTTTCTGTACCCGTTTTCCTCCTTAATCTTCAAACACTACGTTATATACGGTAGTTATGGTCAAAAATGAAGACGTAATAAACCGCTTACCCCTGAATGGCTCCAATTTGCACAATACCACTGGTATGTTCGACATAATCAGACAGCAATGCTAAGGCAGGGTCACACTCATTCCTAACTCCAGAGTTTACAATACCACAAGCCAATAAAGCACCAGCCTGGAAGTAAAAGACGAGTAACATTAGGAATGACCACTGTCTCTCTACTGGCAAAACAACTGCTTTGAATGCGAATGAAAATTATCAAAAATTTGTATAATAGGGGAAAATAGGTTACCTACATATCTAGGTTTATAAAAAAAAAGGACTTTTTAATATCAATAAGACAACACAGTTTCTGACATATGGAAGTACAAACAGTATGTACATGAACAATGAGACATGATCTATGACCTGCAGAACACTGACTATCAGTCAATTTGCTATTTTGCCGTATTGCACAGCGACAGCGAAGAGAATCAAGTCCTTTACATGGTTTAAGCCATTTATTTCACATTATTTAAAATTGACATTGATACCTTGATGTAATCTTCCTTCGAATAGAGATATTTATCGATCTGCGTTAAACCACTATCGACATCCCAAAGGAGAATCAGACCAAGTGAAGCTGCAGCACTCATCATTCCTACAAGAAAAACAATGAATATGTCAGGAAAGAATAACACAACGCAAATACAATACAACAACATCATATATGTTGATCATCAATATCAACTTCTTGCAAAATTTGTACACGTAATAATTCTTGACATGTTAAATTTGTAAATCTTCATTTTTCGATGATACGTCTTAACTTTCAATGGGCATTGGATGAATAGGTGGTCCGGATGCAAGTCCTCCCATGGTAGAGTCACGTGGCGCAGAAAGGTTGTTCTTTAAGTCGAATAGAACTCGATATTGATGTTCACTTGTGGACGATTGGAAGCTAATGTTGCAACCAGAGAAAAAAGAATTTTGTTATCACCCGGCCATTATAGCTGAGTTGGTACAGCAGCATGCTGCCATTGCGCAGTTCCCGGGTTCGAATCCCAGTGGCGACCTTCTCACATTTTCAAGTAGCTCTTCAAACGTGATACTTCCATGTCCTCTATTCTCGATGACAGATAATGATGCAGTTATAAGTATTCTTACCTCCTCTACCTCACTATAAAATATGCTTAAAAAGAAATACAAAGTCAGAATTCTGAGCTAATTGTATCCACAGACTGTTGCCTACGCTATTCTCAATTTTTCTTCTTAAGAAACTCGAGGAACGTAATAGAAATAGTAATAGAAATTGGCCCAAATCAGTAAACGAATACTATCTATAAAAATATATGAAGTAACATCAATAATGACATCAAGCTATGTTGTACTTGTGGTTTTGTAAGATGAAGATCCATTTCTACACCTCAAGTTCCAACTCAGATTTTTTTCTTCATCAGTACAATGACGACTTACTGTAAAAACACAATCGACATTGGCTGGATATCATTGGCAAAAGGATAACGTGGTTAAAATCTTCTTACAAATCATGCAGACGTTAGAAAAGACAACGAGGAAAGAAAGACCCAAATGGTACCGTGTTCTTTGTTCTTGTAAAGCCATTTGTTTCCATCTTCCGTTAACAATTTATCTGCGCCAAAAGCTGCATTAACAAAACCGTTAACAAACGATGATGCCAGGTTTTGACGAGCACTGTCCATGTTGACACTAGAGGAACTCAGGGGTCCTGAAATGAAAAGAAAGACAGGGTGTGAGAGAAGCACAGGCTACCACAGCTTTACAGTCGCAACGTGTATATAGAAAACTGGATTGCGACTGCAGAGCTGTGGTAGCCCCACAATGAGATCTTTAAAAGCGACTCTAATGCTACCGGCAATGGTTTGAAAAACAGTGTCGGGCATTGGCAAAGAAATCAGGAAATTATCTCCTACTATTTTTCTGCATCTATGATACTTAGTGGCTACTGGGTTACATAAACACAGAACTCATCTGAGTACAGTGCAGCCCGATTAAAATAGCAACAGAATGGACAAGGCTCTACCTGCCAAATTAAGCCAAACAGCATATAAGAAAATGTGGCCTTGATACCTATCTTCCAACGTGCATGCATGGGTATAATATGCGCAAATCCCTATACCCTAAACTTTCAGAGATCTCATACACAACGTCATTCCAACAAAGCATTTTACGTAAATATACTCCACAACGGTATTCAGTTTCAAAAACAGGTCAAACACGACCCACGATGCACATTTCAAATCTTTACTTCTGATAAGATGATAAAACACTACAATCACGACCCACGATGCACATTTCAAATCTTTACTTCTGATAAGATGATAAATAAACAGAACAGTTTCACAGACGAGCACTCTAAGAAAAAAGGACCATGTATTCTGGGCAATGTTGCATCTATTTCTGACTTCCTCAGGTTCACAGCAAAAATATTACTATGTCTATAATAGCCATATTCCAAATCAACCTGTCAGAAAAAGACAAAACCTTGCATGTACCCCTTTACTGCAAATCTTCCTTCACAAATGGCTACGTAAGCATAGCCACATTACGAGCTATAAATATGATAAAAAGAACAAAAAAATAAATCATAGAGTTACATAGTAAACAGAATAAGCTAATGTGTCTGTACGTGAACATGAACAATAGGGAAAAATTGCATATGCAATAATATAAGCAACGAAAGACAAAAATTGTTCCAATACAAATGACCAATTGTATCGATCACTGGTTTTAAACGTGAGTAACTGAGGGACAAACGTATACCATAATAGGCACAAAATCAAACAAATTTGCATACAAAGAATTAAACGAATAAACGAAAATTGTCGATTCTAAAAGAAATTCTTGTTATGCACTTGAACACATGTACACTAATTAATACGTCAATCGATCTCTCGACTATTGAATATCAGAGAAGCAACAACTATATGTACAACTCTTTTCATTCGACAGTACTGAAGCATACATAATCAAACATACAAAGTGACATCAATATCGAAATAATCTTAACTTACTTGCATCCAAGTGGCTTTTGTAGATGTCTTCTGGGACTTTTGGTTCCATGATATCAAGCTGAAATCAAAAAAGGTATACCTATTTTAAAGAGGAACACAGAAGTACAGCAAAAAAGGATGTCTCCTGCAAGAATGAAGAACTTCCCCAATCATAACTTTCATAACTAACAGCACACAGCCCAGTACAAGACGAATTCATACTAGCCAGTCAAATAATAATGCAAATATCTAACCTTTACTTATATTCGCTTGATATTCGACGAATCTATTTTGTGAACAAATGATTAACAGCATTTATTTTGGACAAAGCAGTCATAACCCAATATTCAAACATGGATTGATACCAAAATTGTACCAAAACAAGGGTGCCACAGAGGTATGAAAATTGTGAGAGGCACAAGATTTTTAAATCAACCTTCTTATAGATATTAAAGGGAATATGGAAGAAGGTACCACACCCCACCTCGGTAAATAGGGTTCTAGCAATAGAAATACCTCCTACTGAAACTGTGTAAGCTAAATATGCTTCAATGGAAGACAAATATAAAAATATATATACTAAGGTTCTAACACAAATATGCTATTAGACTTGTGTCCTGAAATGCAATTGATATGCTATTAGGCATGTCCTGAAAGTTTACGCTAGCTTCATCATAACATGCACATAATGTAAGGCTAGTTCCTCGCTTGAACAACGTGCAAGTCTCCTATCCCTAATCCAGTGCAGGTGCATGAATGGCCACGTGCAGCTTGCAGCGTTTGCCAACGAAACGGAAACCATCTCTGTCTTGCATTTTACGGTTCAAATTAACTCATCTTAAAATAATTTCATTATCCTATTTATTCAAACATGCGAATATGAAGAATATATCGGGAGTTGAATTAGCCATACCTCTCTTGCTAGCGCCAAAAAGTTATTGTTCAAATGAGCATTTGAGATAATCTCTGCCAAGTCCTCCACATCTTCCATATCCTCATCCAGCTCCAGAAAAATCTGCAGTCTACCAAGCATGTATGCCATCTGTTTTCGGACGAGTTTTTTCTCCTCGCTAGAAAAAATATTGAAAATGATTTGCATAAGTGTTAATGCCTTTACATGGTATGAAGCCATACATATAAATTTTGGTGAGATGTAGATTCTAATACCGAATCATGGAATCTTATTTCGCTTGTTATTAAGAGAATGAATGACAAGATTACAATAATGAAACTCTTTCTACAAATGTGCCACTCCATTATGCAAAATCACCCACAAAACTCATGATCACGATTCTTTGATTTGTGCCAAATGGTCCTTTGACGTGGATTTTTATTCATTTAAAACCCATACATTTAAAATTCTAAAAACACAACCACAACTATTATGAACGATTTTTGTACCTCGTAGCCAAACTTTACACTTCCCAAAGTTGGAATCAAATTCCCTGATTGATTCTAGTATCTCTGGGGTTTCCAGGTCGTGGGAAATCTAGTTTAAGGTTCTTGGACCGGACTGCACATCAGGCAGTAATAGCCAGCAGAATTTTCATATGGAACTAAACAATAGACAACTCAACATCTCTTCTGTAGCTGCACAACTTTTAAAAAGCTTCTTATCGAACAAGCTCAGAGATGCACACCATTGAATAGCTGCAAGTATATTACTAGTAGCAGTATTCTCTTATGATGTAACCACTATCAAGCAATAAAAATGTTTACATCGTGTTAAAGGTATGATTTACTGATTTATATTACCTTCCTGAGCAATTGACAAATATCTCCTTTACTAATGCCATGTCATTCAAACGAACTGCAAGTATCAATGCATCTGGATAACAATCGAACTTAAGGAAAATCTGCAAAGCGATCTTCAGCAACTCTGTGTCCTCAGGTTCTGGCACATAGCTCACACAACTTGAAGAAGTAGAAAAGATAAAAATATGGATCAAAATATATATTTGAAATACAAAGTGTCAAAAGTGTAAATTATCTGGATATTCATAAGGGTTTTGTGGTAACTAAGAAGTGTAATGCCAAACACAATGGTCCTTTAAGGTGTCTTCTCTTGATGGTTAACGTCAGCAACGAAAAGGAGGATGATGACAAGGACAGGTGTTACGATCATGACGATGGTGATAACCATGATGATGATGATGATAGTGATGGGGTAGTACCGGTAATAATGGTGATGGTGATGAAGTTAATGATGATGGTCACCATTAGGTTGATGATGATGATGATGATGATGACAATGATGATGATGATGATGATGATGATGATGATGATGACAATGATGATGATGATGATGATGATGATGATGATGATGAT
>JAAAKL020008222.1:2303-16129 GCA_010016065.2 Carybdea cf. marsupialis auct. non (Linnaeus, 1758)
ATTTTGAGCCATGATGTAGCTATGATATTGCTTGAGTGTGAAGCTTGTATTAAATGCTAATAAAATTGTATTTGCTTTATTATAAAAGTATGTTAACTGATCAGCCTTAGTGCAAATGGGCTTGAAGTAGAGGTCATCGCACGAGCAATTTCCACGGCAAATGTTCTGTATGGACAGCGGTCCGGACCTGCAGATACAAAAAAACGTGAATGAAAACACCGGGTAAGGTTACTTCTAGCCGACTGCTCAAAACAAATAGCATATCAACAAATTAAGCTATCGAGAGACCTTTGTACGTATTTTCGTTTCATCCTGTACTACTTATAGAAACTTAGTTTCTATCAAAACATTGAAAACTCCTTAATCACCCAGTAACGATACGTTTAAAGCCGAAAACGTGGCGGGGATTTGGTAACCCAAGCCCCCTTTACGATCTCTAAAAATGTTGCCAAATGCTGTAGGCAACCTCTCAGTTAAAATTGCATATCCGACAGATAATGACCTTATAGTACCAACTGAACGAAACAACGTAGCTTAAATGCGAAAAATGATCTTTTACATAGGATCAGCCTAATAGTTACAACTGGGCTGGCCACAACATTTGAACACACTTGTATTCTTGTGACATATGGGAGGTTATCTTCAATAAAAAGAAGGTTCCATGCGGCTTACATGGGATTCCAATCAGTTGAAGTATTTTCTGCCTTCTCTGAAAGTTTAAAAACGTTCGCAAATCTCTCAGAAATTACGCCACACGTCTATAAATTCCATAGTAGGTTTGGATGACCCAAAGATAACAATCTTGAAATCTGATTCTGCAATGTGCTGCGGTTGCACATGCAAACAGTAATGATCGTGACCATAAAGATACTAAGGGCTTTGCACGCTTACTAAATTCCCCCATTAGGGTCGTAATAAAATGCTAGAATTTCAGGATACTTACTAACCCCTAGAATTACCAAGTTATACTATTATAGGCATTTTCGTGCCAAGATGTACTTTCCTAGAATCCCTTTGTAGGAGTAGATACTAGCACCTTAATCCCTAACCCTAGCCCCTAGCCCTAGCCCTTACTCTGACCCTAATTTGATTCTAGAAAAGTACATCTCCAACTTTCTAGCACTTTACGCCCCTCGCCCCCTTTCTCCCTTTTGAACTAATGCCAATAGTTGGAGTCGACATACGTCTTTGTTACGAAATGTAACATTATCCTTCAGCATTAAGAGAGCGGGGCGTTGCTTCGTAGCCACAAATAGGAACCCGATGCTAGTTGATACGAGAGACTACAATCATCACTTAAAAAGTACTTATATTCATTAAGCCATCGTTGAGTTTTATGAGACCTCTATTATTATTTTAAGTGCTGCCACGAGTACAAATGTACAGAAAACAGAAAAGCCTTCCAGTGTTTTGCTTTCGTGAATAGAAACATCCTGACCTCAGCCATGCAAACGTTTAAGGGAAAACTCAGGAAAATCAACGGAGAATGATGATACTAACTTCTTCAGTAATTATCGAGCTAATAGATACAACAACTATAAATCGTCTTTGTGATTGTTGTTCTCCACTTGTCTCTTCTTCTCCTTTCCCATCTCCTTCTCTCTCTCTTCTCCTTGATTTCTACTTGAACCCATCAGTCCAGAATACTTTCCTCCTATCTTTTCCATTGCGTTCTTTATTCATGACCGTAATTCCCTTGGAGAAGAGAGTAGGGCGGGGGCGGGGAGAAGCAGCCACACAGTACTCTGTTGTAGTAGCCTACTATCAAGCGTTTTCCTTGTAAATTTATCAATTTTCAGGCTAATACTCAATCAAAATTTTTAACAAAGTAGCATAATTCGACGCATTCAGAAAACAAATATGAAAGGGCGGCTCCAAAACCAAAATGGGCTGTTCCCTGAGTTTTCAAGTGCTGACTTTTAATGTGCCTATTTCCACTGATTTTCCCATATTTGATGTATATTTTCCAGAGCCTGGTTGTATGACAGTACTGTCTCAACAATCCGCTGACACGGATAAAAGGTATACAGTTTATTGCTGACGGAAATTCGTACAATTACTGTAAGATAATGCAAGTTTCCTTTGCTTCGTCATTTAGCTTTTCTGCGTGGTTACTGTAACTAGCATAAGATTGCTGTGGCTTCCCCGGGTTCGGACTTCTTCTTGGCGGTTTCTCTAACTGAAAACATGCGCTTTCCATCGCATCCCTTGGTCTCTACCTACCACGTATTATGTCATTACTTTTCAGTCTAAAATATGAATAAACTGATCATGCGGAAGGGGAGGGGAGAAGGATGGGGTTAACATAATGTGATATGGTCGTGGTCTGGTGGATACGTTCCTTGATTTCAGATCGAGAGGGTCAAATGATTAAATACCGGAAGGGCTATTGGTGACGTCACGGAAGGACATCCTGATTTTACTTATTGTTGGGGGGTTTCGTAATAGAGCGTCTCAGGATAATATAAACTCTCAGTGCAAACTACTCTGGTTAAAATCTGTTCTCTGGTGGTAGACAAAGGGTTAAAGTGCTCAAAGCTCCAGTAGCAAGTCCCATTACATGTACATGGGCAACTGTCAAACCCCATGAATGGGAAACGTAGAAGTTAAACGGAGGGAGAAAATGACAGCCTGCTGACACCGCACCTTACAGTATTTCAATGCAAAAGGAAAGAAAATATTATGGGGAGGGGATAAGAAATCTTAACATTTGTTAAAATTGTTTCCGAACGAAAATACATCTCAGATCAATAAAAACCTGAATATTTATTTCCACTTACTGATTATAATAGCCAGTGGTAGCTCCAACGACTTCATTTCCTTTACATCCAATCAGCACTGAAACAACGGTTATGAAAGCAAAAAATGAAATAATTGCTGCTCCTCTTATCGTCTGTCTACAATCCCATTTCAACCTTCGTATGAGGTAGCCACCTAGAAAGATCCCTCCGCCCGCTCCAGGAACGACGGCGAGGCCTGCATAGAAGGCGGCTTCTGAAGAAGTGATATGAAATTGCTGCTCCATAAATTTCGGCATAAAGGTAGAGAATCCACCAACTGCCAAACTTTCGGCAGTTGTCGATAGTGTGATGAACATGTATGGTTTGTTGGTGAGAAGTTTCTTGATGCTCGGTAAAAGCGAAGAAACGTCATGCTTAACATTTTCGTCTCCATCGATGGTATCCTGAAGCTCTCTCTTTTCCTTTCGAAGTAGAGCAGTTCCCGGAAATTCCGGAGGGAAGCCAAGAAGAGGCAATGATACAAACAAAAGTAAGGATGCGCTGACCAGGTAACCAATCCACCAAGCGCCGACCCAATTCTTGTCATCTGGTCTTAATGATGATCCCTCGGGCTGCAAATAGATATGAAATTATACCGCGGTCAACTAAATGCTACAAAGCGACCTTATAATAAAGTTGCATCAAGTTAACTTTTATTATCGATGCCTTATTATTATCAGAATGCATGGGAAGTCTATCACCTAATAACTTTTTCAACGAAGAATCTCGAACTGGTTATTCCCCTAGTGCTTACAATGGAAAATTTACAGTTCACTACCACTTAACGGATCTAACAGACGGAAGTCACAAGTTACTGTAATTGCACGAATAGCAATGAAACAGAACTTCAAGGGAAGATCTCGCATCAGATTCACTGCAACTAAACTAAACAATTATCAGAGCCGTGATATTTAAAATTGCTACAAAACAGACAAAATATTGATAAAAAAGGATACGAAATCCGTTCTAGCCAGCAATGATTGAGTGCCATATATGGCAAGAAGTGTCTCATATCAATTCATTGTCATGTCTCACATCGATTCTCTTAGGGATCACTTTATACCGGAGCATCAACAGCCAAATTATTCCTTACACTGTGAGATTTCATATTAACGGGAAAACAAGGCACGTACAAGTGCTGTATAATTGTAGAAGGGCTGTCAAGAGTCCCCGGACCACGGGTTACAAACATTCTTGCACCCATGCACACTAAAGGATTTTCCACTTTCAACTCTTAAGGCCCCCCTCCAGAACACGGAACAATGCATCTGTGATTGCCACCAAAATCAGGTTGTATCATTACCCACTCTTGAAAAAACGTCAATAACTGAAGTGAGATTGTACTTCGGTTTTTCCAGTTTATGCTTTATCATTAATACACTTAATGACAATGCACATTAATGGCCCATTAGTTTTTATCTCCTTCATGTTATATTTGTCCAGCCTCTCCTTTGCCTTCGGCTGTTAATCCCTACAATATTTGCAATCCTACTTAATCAAAACCCTACTTGCTTGATACTGTAACAAGGCTACTTTCGGGAACGCGTATGACGGAGTGACTTTTAAAATATGTGGTCGCAGTTGGACGACCTTTATTTACCGCGGTATTATTTTTATCGATTCTATATGTGTCAAATCACAACCATTTACCCATAGGGCCGCAAATAATGTCAGCGACACACTTACGGTATTGTTCTTTCAAGATGATTCGTCCAGGATTAAGTTCTTTGATCGAGTGTGGTTTTACAACTATGCTCACACTATTTGATAACACTGTACAAAATTTTCTTTGCAATTGAGCTAACCACAGGGTGACACTTGTATTCATTTAAGAAAAACTTTAAAACCTTAAGTACAGTGGCTTACACAGAAAGAATGTCTTTCCAGTGTTTGCCCCCGCTCATCGGACTCATGCTGTAATAAAACATGATGTAGATATGCGGGGCATGGGATACCTTTACGTGAAGAAGAAAACCCTTCAAAATTTCAGAAATGTTTTTAATAAAAACTTCAGGAAATGTCGTAAAATCTATAACGATAGTTTTTCTTCCTGCAGCTCTAAATAAGTCATCGATATTAACTATCGTATTCCTTCAATAACTACGAGTCCCCTCGATTACACCATTGCATTAGATTAAGCTCAGGAAAAAATAAAGTCGTCCTCGACTAGAACACGCACCTTGAAGCCCTGAGACAAACATTCCCTGGAATTCTTAGTATTACTCATTGTGAAAACGCTTCGGAGGAGTGGTAAGGTGAACACATTTCACTAAATTTAATTCTGTCAATACTGTCTCCACGGCTTAGAATAGTAGAAAGTCGCATCCCGGTGGCAACATTTTCGCTTTCCTCCAATATCTCTTCAAACTTGTAATACGATGATCTTTAACATCTCTCTCTGTCAATGGTATATACCGATGGTCCGTGCCCTCCCTTTTCACGTGGATCCCCTCCTGCGTAAGAAATATTGCTTGAGGACCACTTAGCAAATCTACGTGAAATATAACTGCTACGTACGGGTCGTACTCATTTATGTGGGTTTGATTAGATGTCTGACAAACAAGCATGACACTTGGCTTTTGGTTGATCGTAGGAATTAACGGCACAGAACATGGGAAATTTAGGTTTGCTAGAAGTAAACCTCAATAGGTTACGAGCCCACATAAAATTTTACGCAGACCCCTAGTAGCGGAAGCGTGTTAAACGTATCTGCTGCGTCTTGACAGCATAACGTAAGCAAAAGTACTTTAAAACGTATTACTTGAAATTCTCAATCTTGTTATCTATAGCTGATAAAGGTACAACTATTATACCTCACCAACTAGGCTTAGTAGAGACATCAATATGGCGGCACACACAAAATACTGGAATCACTGTGTGCCATCCTTATTACAATTTCCACTCTTTCTACGATCACTCTTTTATCTACTTTATTATCGAAGGAATATATGGAAATGGAGAGAATCAAAACGAATAGAAATAGACTCGAAATATAAAATCATCTTGTAGTCGAAGTCGGATACTGCTTACTATGTAGTTCTTTAATTCCATACACAACTGACTGTCAAGTCACCAGTCTTACTTATGCAGCAAACACCGTAAGACTACATAGGCATTTTGGGCCTTGTTGGAAGTTGATCATTGTGACATCACCTTCCTGTAATGAATGTTCGCATTGTGTATGTTGAAGTCACTGTGTAGTCATGGTATCACAGTGTGTATTGTGTGATGAACGCGGTATGCCTAAAGATGTGCTCTTGGGAGAGCAATCATGTGTAGTGTAGTGCTTAGCACGCTGGACTGTAGTACGGAAGGCCGCGGATCGAAACCCGGCACGGGCATCAGTTTTTCAATAGGCCTCACAAGGATGGAACGTAGGAAACCACTTCTACCGGACGGTAGTATAATGGAATTGAGTCACTGAATCGCGCTGAGACCACCAGTGGATTTAAGCCTCTCTGTTCCGAGCCCATTGCATTTCAGTGCGACTTCACAAAGTGCGACTTCTTAAATGCAGCGAGGTATTCAAAAATCGTGCAGACGGTCTACTGTTATATCCGACTAAGCTTTCATTTTGTTATAAAAGTACAACACCTAACGAAAATGATAACATGGTAACAAAGCTATACCTGATAGCTTTCCAATACTAAATTAAGACCCCCGTATCAAAGTACCGGATCGTTTTCTGCAGTACCGATTAGACTTCGAATTTATTAAGGAACTGAACATAACAAAACTTCCAAACTCGAGTTTGGCTGTATTGCAAGCCCCTTAGAAGGATCTAGGCTCTAGGTGAGAAACAGGACCTAGGAAAAATTTGCCTCACAACTGTTAACATCTGTAGTAACAAAAATTTATTGAGAAATTGCTGGACGCAACTCCCCCGCATTTGCATGTCAAATAAACCAGGACAAATGTTAACATATGGATTAATGATACCAAACAGAACTGCTACTACAAGTCAATGTGTGAGAAAACTTTTGACCATTTTAGTACTAAGGCTCATTTTACTCAACATGGAAGTAGATTTTCAACAGTTAATCTGACTAACAACCGTTATCTAGCTAATCCAAACCGGTATGATATACAAAAGGAAAACTTTCAAGGGATCGACCGCTATTATAAAGGACAGTGCGGCTCTCGTATAATTATCATGACCGAACTAAGGTCACAATATTGTCATCTCCTTGCCATGTTGAATTCAACTGTCCACAAATCACGAAAGTTATGCATGAACATGTTCTACCTTCACAAAACAAAGAGGGAGGCCACGATACCACTGCCTCCCGCCAGCTACTACTCTGATTATGTCTCGTGTTTAATAACGCCTAGCATTAATCTAAAGACCGCGTCAGGGCTCACAAGGAATCTATTAGTTGCTGGAGTTGGATTGATACTTCAATGACAACACACACCCCTACCCGGAGTCATTATCGATGTTCGTTTTACTAACAATCTACGGCGGACCTTCGCGTGCATTTCACATAAAATTGCTAATATTGACTTCTGTCACTGTAGCTGTTGCTGGGAATACAGATTAATCATGCAACAACCATTACGAGGCTATATCAGGACTATGAGGTTATGTCGTCAACCGCACGCGTAAATTTGTGAGTCAGTCATGTAATTCAGTTGTTGCTCGTTTTTGCATTGCTGTAAGGAGACCGGTTAGGTTTTATCATATCGAGGTGAAATACATCATAGCACATTGTTGATTATGACCAAACCATACATTTGATAGATTTACATTCCTGAACTCTGCACGACTCGGAAAAATCTATTAGCTGTAACTTCAATTGATTGGTTGTACAAGGTTACTTCTTTCTATTCTTATCTAGCTCAACAATTTTACTTCAGGTTTTGTCGTTTACTCCAAACACTTTGCATCAATAGGTGTTTGACGAGTAGCTTTAACAAAGTGAGAAAATTCTTCCTATCTAACTTTGGAAATTCAAAAGTTGTCGGACGATGTGGCCGGACGACGTGGTCGGACGATGTGGTCCAACTCAAAGTCGCGATAAGAAATGAATCGTCGTATGTGCTGCTTCGGGTGTTGTAGACAGCCACTTTAGAAGCTTTAAAGTTTGGCACTCTCTGTCGTTTAACCACGTTCAAAGAACTCGCTTCTCTATTAGAACACGAAATCTCCCAAAAACGTCACAGTGAGCATCAAAACCAATAAAAATATAAAAGACAGCAAACAACATAGTTTAAACATTGTACGTTGTCTAGTTCAGAATCAACATGCTAAGCCTGCATAAGCAGTTGCATTGATTTTTCTGGCCTTAGTTGATCAACAGAGATTTCGACACTTCACATAATAAAAACAAATCTTGTATGTGGCTTGACTTCTCTGGCCACGCAAGGTTGGCTTTGTCCTTCCAACAAAGGGTGATCTTAAATACCTTGGCAGAAACTCTAGATGAAAATCATGTTGGTCTCTGCACATTTAACTTCTCTTTTAAAAAGATCTAAAAACGTAAATACTCTAAATGAAAATCATGTAGGTCTTTGCAGTTATACATATCAACATTTAACTTCTGTTTTAAAAAGATCTAAAAACTTAAATACTCTAAATGAAAATCATGTAGGTCTATGCAGTTATACATATCTACATTTAACTTCTGTTTTAAAAAGATCTAAAAACTTAAATGCTCTAAATGAAAATCATGTAGGTCTATGCAGTTATACATATCTACATTTAACTTCTGTTTTAAAAAGATTAAGGTGGCAGATTCTAAAAGAGGGCTTTGATCAGTGAGGATGTTTCTCGAAGTGTTGTATCGTCCATGAGAATATAAGGGTATCCGTAGGTGTATAAGGGAGCCAGAGTCCCCACAAACATCACTCCGGAATCTCTATCGATGGCTTTTTCACATATCTTTTTGTAAGCATATTATTTTTATGGTTAATTTATGTATAGCTAAACTAGGGAAACTGTAACATCGGTGGTCGATTCTATAGTAATCGCACCAATACAGATACTTATGGTAGGGCTCACGTGGAGAATTTATATCTCGACCCGATACTACAATCAAGCTGACTCTCAAAGAATTTAAAGTATTCAACTATCTTCTGCGTTTACTTAGACGACTCAAACCCTCTTGCTTTCGGCCCAAACATAACGATGATAATAAGGTAGTATCGATGGTCTCGAAAGCGTGAAAACTAAATGAAGTAACGATTTAACTTATCTGGTGGTTCAATGATTCATATCTTCAGCGAAAAATTGTACAGCAGGAAAGAAGAAAAACAATGACAGTCAAAATCATTAGGGGGGCGACCTCCAGGTATTCGGGCCCCCGTCGTCACGCCTACATTTGAAAAACTCGGGCCTATTCATGATAACACCATTACCACAATATATCTATCTCTGCGATCCTGCACAAAGGCAGATACTCTAACCATACGCGCACGACCTATTTCAGGAATTTAGTTTTATTCTATTTCGAGGCTGAATATTAGATAGGTCTTCCGCATCCTCGTGGACATTTGTCAAACTATTACATATCAAAAGACATTTTCTGGTCAGCAAACTGACTGTGCGTCATGCAGTGCAAAAAAGTCGCTACTTTCGCCACTATGATTATCAACTTCACAACGTAATATATTTAAACTTCACACAAGACTGCAAACAATCTAGAAAGAATAAGATGGCAGCAGCTTTGCACAAGCACAATGTCATACCAGACGCTTGTCCAGAGCAAGCCTGTTCACGTGCTGGCGAAAATGTCTCTTATTTCTCATGCTTCGCGTGTGGTATGTTGCGTGTTGCATGTTGCGTGTTGCTCCCCAAGCTTTTATTGCTATTTTCGCTAGTCAGGTATGTTGACAGAGAAAAATACGGGATAGTTCTCATGACACAGTCGAGGAGCGTATGAAAAGGCTACATACTCTATATCCAGAATCTAAGTATCATACTTACACGAATATTCTGGCTTTCATGCTTAATTGCAGGGTTGGGTCGAAGAAATGGAGCAAGCGAGAAAGTTTATAAATCTATGAGGGTATATCATATCGTGAAGTAAAGAAAGGGTAGTTATCAATAGGGGCGAAAATAAATTTCTTTCGAAATTTAAGCTTTTGTTTTGAAGAAAGTTCCCGGAGTATCTGATTGTTTCAGAATGAATTTCACTATTAATGAAGGGGTGGAAACTTCATAATTTCTTTAAAAGGGGAAACAATAACAAAATGCTAATTGGCGACAATCTTCAAAAATAACGAAATAGTCAAAACAGTATGTAATAGCACTTTAATACAATGGGGATTCAGTAATCAAATGAGGTGTTTCAGGACAATTAAATGCCCCCTTGGGAGGCGGTGTGACGATAAACAACACGCTCACTCCTGTACCAATCCCTTTATGTTATTAATTTGTAGAAGTAGGGATAGCAGAGGTCCCGTAATCGCGATGGGGTTTCGACAACAGTCCTGGAATGCTGGGGAGCCGCAAAATGTCCTGAGCTTCGATTTAAATGATACTTTTACGCATTTGTAATACTGTTCATATTTTTTAACACGCCTCCTACCTCAATCAGAGACTCGCCCATTTATTAACGAGTGTTTAACCACATAGACCTACGGTGGGTTAAAAAAACCGTTAAAAGTAGTTGCAAGTCCAAATACGCTTCCTTTGCAGCAGGTCCAAACTTAACAATCAGTTCGAGAAAATACAAATCTGCTTTTGCACAACTGAGAATACCAAAAGAATAAAGAGTGAAAGAAATATGTAATAAATGACTATCCATTTGCTAATTTTTTATAAATATATCTTCCCCCCTATTTTTGTGACTATCTGTTACCGGCAGTTGTTTTATTGATTGAGTAGCATCCAATTTTAGTTTAAAAGCATTAACAGGACCGGGTTCAAAGCATTGGCCTACGTAGGAAGTGCCCCGAATAGTCCCGGCATTCTAACCCTAGCACCTGATTTTCAGCTATTGGAAACTGGTAACCCTGATATACCCTCACTATAGTGCTGGTCCTGAATCCAAAGTAGAAGCTCGTTTACTGCTTCAAATTCCTTATCTATGTGTTCCCAGCAACTACGCTAACAATTCAGCCCCACGCAAAAGCGGAACCATCTGTGGCGGAACATTAGCAGCTGCTGAACATTATTTATTTTAACTGCAGCATAGGTCTAGTTTTTTGCTAGAACAAAGAAGTAAACGTTGTAAGTGGCTTCGTCGATTCAGTAGTAAACAAAAGCACCCGGTTAAAAATCCTGTCGATTCTACGTTTTAATTATCTCACGCAAAATAATCACAGTTTGTCACTAAAACCAATGTAATTCTGAAAACAATTAAACGTTCCAACTGGATTATAAATCTTGGCAATTGAACCTCAAATAAAG
Organism: Carybdea cf. marsupialis auct. non (Linnaeus, 1758); assembly: GCA_010016065.2. Lineage (NCBI taxonomy): Eukaryota > Metazoa > Cnidaria > Cubozoa > Carybdeida > Carybdeidae > Carybdea > Carybdea cf. marsupialis auct. non (Linnaeus, 1758). Next base: position 13,437 of record JAAAKL020008222.1, read on the forward strand.
CATAAGAAAACTATTTTGAAAAAATGTCAACATTTTACTGGCAGTAAATTGACTTTCAAGGTACGTTGGGACCCTGCATTGTGACTAGCAGATCAATTACTCTTAAGTGCTGCCCTGAGAATAAAATATTCGTAAATGTTATGATACTAGGTCCTTGTGGGTATTGAAAATGGGTGTCTATCAATAAACACCGATCGCCTTGGAGCCCGAAGAAATTTAAAAATTGCTTTATCGAGCTGAATAATACATAGCTTGCAAATGAAACGAGGTAGAGCAATGTTGTGCAAGTCATCCTTAAGTGCGTCAAGTTGCTCAGGCAGGCACATTCCCAAATTGCGCACTTTAATTTGCACTCAACACCGACGTACTGCAAACATTCAAATGTGATGAAAACATTGTTCATTCAAAGTAGAACAATATCACTTCTATTATGGAGATCATTTGGGATCCCTGAAGTTGAATGTTTTTAATCGCAGTTTACATTTTCCCATAAAGGATTTGCAATATGAAACGCTGATGATAACAACGCTGTCTCATATTTCCTTAATCACACAATACAAGAACCCAGATTGCGCTGAGTTAAATTTCATACTCACTAAAAATGTAAATGACAAACTGAGAAATATCAGTCTGAGGTGATACATACCTGATCTAAATCTACATAAATGCGAAGAATCGGACCGGAAACAAGAAATCCAGTTGCAGGACCCAGAGCACCGCATACGTACATACATCCCAAATATATACCATTCTGTCCTCGCCTGCTGATATCATCCAAATGTGATGGTCCAAGGGTATAGATGGGTGTTGCACCTATACCGATGATTAAAAAACCAAGGCAAAATAACGCCAGAGAAACCAAGCTATAATGGCCTTGGCAGGAATCATCGATTGTCTGTAATGTGCCTTTCCTGCACCAGTCTGTTTCTTGGCTTACTCCTGCAAAATATTTTCCGCTAATGTACTGGGGCACCGTAATTACAAATGTTCCCAGACCCATGAGAGAAGCACCTGCTCCCAAAAATTTCGGTTTGGTGTCATGTCCAAAATACCCGACACCGACCGTAAAAAGGCCATATGCAATGTTATAAGAACCGAGGAGCAGGCTAACTTTTGCACTAGAAAGTCCAAACCGCTTTTCCAATGTCGTAACAGTTGATGTATAAATACCAGTAATAAGAAATGATTGTGTGAAGACAAGTCCACATAATGAAACCAAGAAAAATACTGGTTTGTTAATTAACTGCAATACTTTTGGTCTAACAGATCTCCAACCAAAGGTCAAATCCTTTATTGTGGGCTTCTGATTTTCCATGGTTTCTGAAGCAGAGCTTGCCACCGATACAAAACGATCTCGAACACCGTTAAAGCAAGTGAATGTAAGAAAACCCATTCTTCGTTTGAAAGTTAAAACTTACCTCGCGGTGAGGTCGGACATTGTCTCATGGCAAAGCCACTCTGTTCTTCACAAACAAATCAATCAAAGAGAAACCCCCGACTTTTATAAAAGGAAAGAAAGATACCAAGTCATTACTATCAAGAATATCCTTGCCTCAGTATCCCTTCATCGTCTCCTGTCGAGATAAATAATAACAGCTTTGAGCGTGCCAACCTTGGGCGAGGAACTAAGTATTGCGTCACTTGTCAGCTCTCAATCTTATATTTGAAGACCTTTTGTTGTTGTAATGTCTCATCAGATACACGTCACAAGCCAAAACAATGACAGACATAACTGAGATGACGATCAATCAGACTAGGGGGCAAATGTTGTTAGAGCATCAGCAGCTGATAACCTACGATTAAAGGCTGTACTATTTTCCTACGAGAATGTAATGTATTATATCATGGTAGATAAATAACAGATTTGGCCGAGTTTTGTATGAATAGTGTAGAAATGCTCGCTTATTTTCGTACAGCTGCAGTTCATACAGGACAAATCTGACAGGCTGGAATAATACAATTTCTAACAGAAATATAACATTCTATTGCCTAAAGATGTTTTAGGTGTCAATAGATGCCATGGGTCAAAGATTTGAAGGAGCTTGTGAATCGATCTAGAGACATATAGCTAGCACTCTGCGGTTTGTATAGCCAACCGACAACCGACAATAGGAAATCCGTACCCGTTGACATTTCCACAGTTGCGGGTTCAAATGACAGTAAGGTTAGCAATCAAAGAAAGGTGTGGTTAAATTTTACTACCAGATCTTTAGATAAATGAAGGCCTCCGTCACACTGGAGGAAGTATTTGGAATGAAAAGGGGTCTAAAAGAATTTGGAATGTATTTTTTCTCGGTTAGTAAGTCCCATACTCAACACGTAAGCTACTTCCTTTGTGCGTAAGAACAACAAACATTGTAAAATTGTTTATCGATAAATACACACACACACACACATCTTATATATTCACATAGACACACATATACACACACGCGTATATATATAAGTCAATAAACATAAAGTGCTTACGCCACTGGTGGGGATCGAACACAGGATCTCCTATATCAAAAACGAAGACTTCACCATTGCACTAAACAGTGCAGCAATAAAGTCGATAATCTGGGAAGTCGATCCCGAATTCTCACCACCACCAGCAACCTGATATTTTGTTTCGGTATTTGCTTCATCAGTGCCATTTTATATAAATAAGTACTCAGGCAGACACACAAGGAGTCATGAACTACATAGTATAG
>JAAAKL020008223.1:0-16128 GCA_010016065.2 Carybdea cf. marsupialis auct. non (Linnaeus, 1758)
GAAATATGAGCATCTGCCTGCTGTGTACTGTCTGCTGTGCACATCAACTATTGTTATGACTTCATAATCCAGTACACAGCAATGATAAATTGCATACATTATGCTTTAGGATGAAAGGTTAAATTATTCTAAATTTTTGGATGGCCTCCAGTCGTAGCCTCCAGTTGTATGCTGTCCAGGCCTGTAATTTAGATCGTCCTGTCCAAAATTAATGCTTTGTATACAAAATGAAAATGGCGCTGACTCAATACGATAAAAGGAAAGGATATAAACGAAACGCCTAAATACCTGTCCTTAGTCTTGAGCATCTCCTCATCATTCCTTCTCAACCGGTGCAACTCGAGGATTTCACTGCTTAAAAACTTGTTTTGTTCTTGGAAAGCCGTACAAGTTTCCTTAAGAGAGAGGGAAGTAACAATATTATTACCTGGGTAAGTCTAGCGGCCATCATAGGTCCAAATACCATTTTAAAACATGTTATATTCTAAATATGTTTCAAATTCCTTCGCACATGCAAGTCCTATATACTAAAGCTTACTTCAATACAATCAAACGATTTCCTTCGCTACTGAAATTTGTAACGTAAATTCAAATTTCACATATTCTCTACCAAAGACCAAACTAAATTATCTCTCAATATTTCCAAACATCTTTTGGTCGACTATCAACGTGTCGCTTCAGCGATTGTGAATGCTGCATAGTGACTAGATAGTAATGGTCTGTTTAATCTGTATAATAACTTACACATAATACTGATCCTGTAGTACAAGTGTGCTTTCAACTTCATCAGATCATCTAGCTTCAAAGTTCCTCCTTGAAATAGAATTAAATTAGAGTTGAAATAGAGTTCCCCATTAAATTAGTTTTCATAGTTTATTATGATATCATCCTGTTGTTTTTCATGCTATTCTTCGTAATTGCCTATAGGTTTAATAGGTATGGCTTTACTCCTTGCGAAACCCTACTAACACCTCACTTGATAAACATTCACACTAGCCCATAAGAGAGAGATAAGGACTTACCCGCAAGGACTCAATGTCCATTGGTTCCTCTGCTCCTTCGGCACTTCAACGAGATGAATTAGAATAGATATGTTATACGTGGAGCAAAGAGGAGTTTACTTATACGAAATGAAAAGGTTTCAAGTGTTTTGTCTGATACTATATTGTTGGTTTACTGCTAAACTAAACGATGGAAGGCTATTGTTTTATGCAATCACCAAGATATCACGGCCGAAATCCGGAGAATTTTTTTGCTAGCTTAATAGTTTACCCACCGCTCAAAACGCACATATGCTCAATTTCGGCACTTTTCACACTCCCCTGTTCGCTTTGGAACGATGTTACGACACCCCCGAAACTTTAGATGCCTTCTTCGGTCTTACTTCTAGGTACAAGTTCGTCTGCATACCGGGACATAACTCTTAACAATTTCAAAGTCATTCAATTTTCCATTCACTCGGTTCATCATTAAATACGCATTAAATAAATCAGAAGTAGCAGAGACTGCATTCGCTATCGTTACCTTTTACTGACGGTTTCTTCGTCCGCTTCTACGGATTCTGCTGCTTCTAATGTAAAAATCTGAAAATTTGCAATTACAATAATAGAAATTATATTGAATCATTAAATTTATTTTATAGAAAAAATCTTAAAGTTTCAAATGTTGTCTGGACAAAATCTTAAATAGGATATAAAATTTATCTAGGTGTGATTGCTATGTATATGAAGTGGAATGGGTAAATTCAAATGGCGAACCCACCCTCTTGTTCTCAAGTCATAATGCTTCCTTTAGGTCTACTAACAATCGCCTCTTCTTTGTCTGTTATGTTTCTTGTTATCTCCTGTCATAGGTCTCATTGCTTTGTCGTTGAAAGATTCGCTACACTAAGGAAGGTTTCCATTCTTTGGGCAGAAGATAAAAGTAAGGAAACAAGCAAACAAGAAAGTATTCAATCACGTGAGCAGCCGCATCAAAAGGTCGTGGCATAATAGCACCATTTACAACAGTAGTGTATTAATAAAGTTCTCATTAGTTATCACGGTTTGAATACCAGGCGTACTATCATCATATACATTCAATGTAAAACACTTGCTAGTCAACTTTCATTATTAGACAAAAATCATGTGTGTATATCAGTGACAGTTAAACATCTTGTAGTGTGTCTCCTCGCAAAATCATATCTACAACACGCAAGGTAAATCTGTAACTCAAACGTCAGCTAATGAATTGATAATGAATCCCATCCGTCGAGCATTATCTATTAAAAGAGATATTTAGGAAATCAAGAAAGGCAAACTAAATAAATAAAACTGATGGTAAATAATGGGTATTCGAGGTATAGCCGCTAAGCCATGCATGTAGTGCATTCAAAATAATTGCTCATACAGTAACCATGGACTGTCTCCTGAACTCGCAGGTTTTATAAAACTCCATCCTTTGACGCTTTTATCTATTTGCTCATCCGCTGAATGTACGTATACGATATGGACCAATATAAAGGATAACAGTTCACTACAGATACGTTTTGACGTACATACTTACTTTGTTTGTCAATTCCACCAAGTTTTTATCTCGTGACGATATCATTTCTCTTAACACGTCAAGCTGTTGATTAAGTTCAACCAATCGATTTTCTTTCTCGCTGATCAGATGATGAATCAAGAAACGAAATTTGATCACAGAATTGTAGGTAACAACTGGATGCATATAGATGCAATGCAATGTTAAAATCACGCACATCATATACTTACTCTAGAAATCAATCTGTATACAACTTCTGTCTTCTAGATCGTTCCTGACTCTTTGTCCAAGAATATCGCTATCAAAATGTGGTGAAAGGTCATAATTTTCAACTGCTTATTTATATCTTATCAATCGATATATTGTCTCTCAGTTAATTATCAGTCTATATACCAGCAATGTCTTTTACTTGGTTACCAACTCTTTCTCCTCTATATAGTGGGTTGGACACTTGGTTTGGACGCTTCAAACCACTAAGAAAGCGTTGCTTTATTCAATAGTATTGATTCTGTTGTGACTGACAAGATAACTCTGCAAAACGCAGCTTGAAAACGGTCTCTAGATTCTCTTTCGATCATACCGGTTACCGTATAAATACCAGGTACCAAGTTACGGTAGAAACCCAAGTTCAATATGTTATGCAATCGTTGGAACTGGAAATGCGACAGTCATCATTTACGAAGTTTCAATTAGATCTCCTATATCATATGAGCTGCCCAGAAGGTCTCATCTAAGGAATACAGATCTCGAACGTTCAAAAAATACTTCACAAAAATTTCTCGGCACCATAAAGAGTTCTTTCTTCTTTAACAAAAATTAACTATTCGTATGTTGTTATGTTGCTTTCTCTCTACCTTATTAGTATCTTAAGTTGCTCATTTTCTTCTTTGCTTGACTGCAGCATCCGTGACAACTGGCAAAAAAGGGAGATTATTATAGCAGATAATAATGAATTTCTCAAGATTTAATCTTGGTCCTAAAAAGTGATGATTGTATCAATCTTCTGTGAAAGAGAGCTACGTAATAATATGAGCACACAACATTTATGGCATCTTACTATTCGTATTGCATCGCATGATATGTATACGAATGCCATACTCCTCATACGTATTATCTTCTTTGAAAAAATAACATTAAAGGACAATATAATACATTAAGAACTGGTTACAAGTACTGTTCGGTAAATTAACAAAATACGCTCTTAAACTAGCAACTTCAATCTCGATGCTAATCATAGACCTGGAACGAGCCTCAATTCTGCAGTATATATGTAATATATGAAAATAATAAAGGTCTTTTTAAGTATAAACCTAAGAAATATTTCAAGTGAACAATGGTACACCATGCACTGTGACAGACAATATGGGGTGTATCCCAACACCGGGCTAAGAGCTACATTCGTATGCGAGTAATGACAGTGGATTAAGTGATAAAACTGGCCAAGGAAGTTATTTTTCGCACTTGTGTAGTACCATCTTATTGATGATAGGACGAAGATTCCAGATAGGGTTTACAATTTTCAAAACCCTATGACAGCCAACGATAATTTGCGTTATGATTACTGGCAACTATAAATACCCTAACACTATATGATGATCTATGTATGGATACAGTTGCTTAAAGACCAGCTTATGGGAAATGATAACTTACTTGTTTAATATACTTGTCTTTCTCTTCCTCCGTATCAATGTCGCGATTTCTAGTATGAGAAAGTAATAAGAGCCGAGCTTCATATAAGTGGAAAGAGCAAGTTAAAGAGACGTTTATGCGAGAGAATATTCATACGGCCGAAGTTCTACCAGTTATCGATATTCCAATATGTGCATTCCAAGCTACATTCAAGCAACAACTCGTGCCACTTCAATTTATTAAAGTCTATTAGTTTTGATTCGATTACTTTAATGCATCAATTCTTGGTGTGGTGCTTCATCGTGGGTGGTGTCTGTTTATGAAGCGGTATTTTTGACACGATGTTATTCTCTTATTACAAATGATTTGAGACACATTACAAATGATTTGAGGGACACTACAAATTGTTTGCCTTCAATGATAACTTTTCATTTACAGCGGAAATTAGAACGTTTAAAAGGGAACAGTACCTTAAGCACGCGAACTTTCAATATAAATAAAAGTTAGTCCCTAAATCTTGCAAATACTACATACGTCTCAAATTACTTCTATATTTCTGATCAGAATTTGATACTGTACTGTTCGTCATTCTGGCGGAACCAAAGGACGTAATCATAAACAGAAAAAGAACAATTGTTGATGCCGTATGAGATAAATGGCGTTTGATAGGTGAGGAGATTCTTTGTATACTGTAAGTGATTTTGCTGATATCATCATTATAACATAATGAGAAAGAGGTATTATCCATGGTCATCCCTATTACCTATGTAAAGAGAAGAAAGGGGGTTACAAACTCATGGAATATTACAAAAAATGAGTCACGGTATACTAAAATAGAAAGGACCAGCTCTAAGATGTAACTTACGATGACTCTGGTTTCTCTTCGACAGCAGCTCTAACAAATATAAACATAGAAAGGCGATACAGGAAAGTGTTAATAAGTTGCTGGAAGTAATAAAAACATGATATACGGGTAAATGATCTGACGCTTGTAGACTCTGTGGTTGCCATTGATGGTAGATATTTGTCATATCTTGAGTCGTAGTCTTTTCGGGGCTACGTTTCGAGAGATACGTCTCCCATCTTCAGACTGCCTGCATGCACGCCTTCAGCATAATATACGGGCTCTGTCCATAAAATGGCAACACCGTCACAGATAGTAAAGAAGCTGTAGAACATGCATACTTCGGTTAAGACCTGAATAATCGTCTGGCATGTAATTCATGTTTCTACTGTGCAAATGAAGGGGAGCTGATCAGCAAATCAAGTTGCCGCACCTTGCCTCGCAAACAAGTGAAATGTAGGTAGTCGAAACTGTGGCAAACAAAATGGTGATCTGAAGCGAAGAAACCCGAATTTCATGAAATTGTGGACCGCGCAGCAGCAGAACGGTGAAGTGTTGCTCTTGGAAAAGTTGTACATAAAACGAAAGGAATCCTGACAAGCTTGGAGACGCCTTTTCACAAAAAAGAATGATATCCTCCACGGCGAGAGTACTACCATCATTTTTGAGGCTCATAAATTACTTCAACCAACTCGCTTACAAAATGTTTGATATGTTCATCCAAAGTTAGAACTGCCATGAAGGATTGACGAGGCTATGAACAAACTGATTATTGTTTATTTGCATTATACTGGGATTTTTTGATCCGGGTAATTGAGGTTCTAGGCCTACTGTAGCAATTAACTATTTTCATTTACTCTTACACGTAGACAAAGATCCTAAGGGAGATCATCCGGATCTTATACCTGTCTATGGAAACCAGTTGAAATCAGTAGAAATACAGAAAACGTTTTGTACTTAAAAGCCTATTTCGACACTCCTCAGAGTACATAATCGTTAGAATTGACATCGAAAAGTAGCCAATCAGAACTCTGACTGCCTGATTGATGTTGTTTTACTTATCAGTGTCCATGGAACTGAATTGTTAACTGAAAACGCCCCATAAAAAGACAAATTCTTTTTGTTTACAAAGCAGCGGTGTCCTTGTCTTGATGTGGACGGATCGCAGAATGACAACGTGAAAAGCACACCTTGGTTAACTTATTATACGGAAACGGTCATCCGAATACATTTTTGCACAGTCTGGGCTTTCAAGCAAGTGCTGTCTTACGGCAGAATCACACTGCATAGTAGTGCTTTTGGTTTTTGAACTCCGAGGTGTTTGCTTCCTTGTAGGAGCTTACGCTTGGCGAATATAAGAAGAAACATGGTGCTTATTTTTGTCACTTAACCTCAATTTCGTGCGGCCGACATGTCCAGCCTCGTACTGGCGAAAAATGAATAGACAATGGTGCTGTAATTTGTGGAGAGCACATGGTCTTTCTGGTTAGTCTCTTACTGGCATAAACTACGCGTGGGTTCCAGCGGCAAATTACTTCTCTGCGGCCACTTTGATATAGTGACCCAGATACAATATTGTTACAGTGCTAGGTACATATCACGTTACTTCAACAATATGATATCAACAGTATCAATGTCTATCACATACGCCGGAAGCAAGGTTGTTCTTAACCTACTTTTTTAGGCAGTCATAAGCTAAAACCCAAACTTATGTGGAAATTGATATTTCCACTGTATTGGTAAAAACGACATTGCAGTAGACCAAGTGCTTCTTGTTGGAAGGCGTACTTACTTCAGTGATCGCATCTGCTACTTTGGTATTGGTGGCACATAGGGACAGTTGATTTCAATAATACAAGCTGTGCTATTATCAGACACCTTACCACGAAGAGTGGTGTCAAGAATATTGCAACTATTTCTATTTACAACAAGTCCTCAGCAATAGTGATGTCTGTCAGTATATAGGTTTGTTGTTTCTCTTTGACACCATTTTCATGAGGCACTGCATAATCCAGTAATGGAAGCTCTACACTCCGCTGATAAAAAACGCTAAAAAGGAACTTCAAAGACGGACTAGCTCTTCGCATCAACACTCCGCAATAGTAGAATGCCGGTAGCCGTCTTGAGCGAGCTTTCCTTCACCAAGTACTACTGCCCTGGTTTCTTGTTAACATTTCTAGCTGGGTGCCATCAGGTACTATAACTTGTTGAGCCAATCATCTTTCTCATGAAACTTTACCGGATATTTGGCAGGTAGTGTTTGACACACAGAGCCAGAAGAGGTAGATACTTCAGCTGTAGGTATTTCCCTCATTTGTTAATGTAAAGAAATAATTGTCTCTAAGAAATTAAAAATACGCTTCAATGTATCGCCTTGCGTATTGAATTTAGTAGTTATAACTATATATTTTTGTTGTACCGTCAAATAATCCATGTTACTGACATACAGGAAGAGACATAGGAATAGGTGTTTAGATGTACATGCAATGTACTAACAAACCCGTGTGTTTTAACATAATACCCTATTAAGTACAAATCCAAGGTGCCAATGTTAATGTTCTTTCCAAGATTTAATTTTTCGGTAGTTCTCATGGATCATTTTAGGGGTACCAACTTTGGGTACACTCTCCCACACAGAAGAGGTAGTTGCTTTGAAGGACCGACTTGTGCAATTGGAGAAGAAAATTACGGCACTGGAAGGTGAAACTAAGGCCAGGGATGATAGCATTGGAGATTTCAGAAGACATCAAGACACAAGGATACGTTTACAGATTGCAAAGAGAAGGAAGCATATGCCAATCTCTGTTCATACTACAACATGTACAACGATAATAAGATGATTGGCACTACTGAAGTTTCTGGTACCAGCAGGGCCTCTGTACTCTATGACATCAAGGTAAACGACTGGACATATTTGTAAGGGCTTCTCATTACACAGTGACAAACAACCTTGTCCAGAGCTATAGTGACTACATAGACTCAACATGTGAACGATACGAACCGACTTTTTTGACCACGCAATGATGGCGGATTCTACAATATCATCCATGTGTGATGAAGATTGTTTGCTTCTCACATTCCTTTGGCTTTGTAATAGCTTTTAAGGATTTGTTTTTCTGAATTTCCTTGTCTGTACAATCAGCTGGATGCATCTTCAACACCTGGTTTCTTCACATATGTATATACAATTAGGTCAAGAAGTAAATGGTCACGCGGAGAGATTATTATGGAAAATACGCCCAAAAATTACAAAAAAAAGAGTTTCCTACAACCGTAATTATAATTGATGGAACAAAAATTGAGCACAAGTTCCTTCTACTGTGACATTGCAGAACTCCCTCTAAGCGACTACAAATCCAGGAAAACCTTAAAATGATAAAAAGAAGTGGTCCTAATAGGAGATTAAATTTTGTCTAAAAATTTATTTGGTCGACTTCAAATAAGATTCACTGAGTAAAGTGGCTTTTACAGCGTTCTTAAGAATCTCATGGTTACATCAAAAAAGATGACGCAATCACGGTTGATAAAGGTTTCAAACTAAAAAAGAGCTGGCAGATATCGGAGTGTATCGCAATATCCCTCCTTTCTTATGCGATGATTCACAAATGTCACAACAGGATAAAGAAATGACAAAAAGGTGGCAAAACACAAATTTCATATTAAGAGATGAATATCTCAGATTAAAAGTTATGAAGTGGTGTTGCACATAATTCGAACATCCTTCTTTCTGACAGTTTACCAAATACGGACAGCTTGTTGTTGACTGGCTCTTTTTCAGGATGTGTTTGTTAAAGATCATCCACTTAGTGAGCAAATCTACTCAGTCAAACTTGCATTCAAGACGCACTTTGGTTGATGCAAACTGTAGAGTCAATTTGATCTCTATTGCAGATCATATTATTGTACTAAAATTTAGGCACTTCCCATTTATCAGTGATGTAAAACAATGCGTGCTGAACACTTGCCATGAGTAAATTGACTCCATATATAAATATGTGAACATTTTCTGTTATGTTTTACTTTTTAACTTTTTTTTAATGATAAAAAATAATTTAATTCTGTCACGTTTTAAGGAGCAGGGGATAATACGACAATGAGTAGATATCAATCAATACCATATATCGAGGTGTTTGTAATAATTGTTACTAATAACACAACATTGATTGTAGATGATATAGGTAGTGATGTTACACAAGATAACTAAGCAGAGATCCTGGCACCAAATCTACAATTTACTTTTGTAATAACATCTGTTACCATCTGGTATTGTAAAGAAGTATATTTGCGGCCCTTGAGACCAAAATGTCGCTGTTACTGACCTGTTTCGCCCTAGCAGTTATAAGGAAACAAAACAAATGCGTGTCATCCGTTGTTATATATTTAAGTCATAAGATACCATTATAGACAGTGTCTTTGTATAAGAACCTAATCTTGAAATGTGTCGCTGATTGTAGATCGCAAGATGGGTATTCTAACTTTATCAATAAGTATAAACATTAATGTTAGAGAGGTTACCATGTTGCTCAAGTTGCCAATCAAGGTTTTTCGTTTCCGCTCAACGTCATATGACTTACCGGAACGGGAGAAATATTTGTTGTCTCTCCCAAAGTCGAGGTGGATGAGGGTATAAGAGCGTGGTGCGTCGAAAATTAATTGATTAATTGATAGATAAGATTATTCAGATATAACAAGCGGGAAGTAACAGGTCCATACATGTTTACCTATTTCAGGCGTAGGTCTACACTGTTATTGTTACCATGAGCAACACAAACACATAGAAAACGGTCACACATAAATGCCATACTACACCATCTGACCAGGCAGCTAAAAATAGCACTTTTATTTCTAGTTCGTAGTAACAACTGGCACAAACATTTACCTAAGCTGTTCGTGTAGACTCCTGATAACATCGTCCCTTGTGCTCATCTCACTGTAAATAGAAAGATACTAATGAAGATAGACACACACATAAATATATATATAGATACTTCATTACTTCAATATTCGTTGCACCATAATATGCTTACTTTAGTATGACAAAAGATCATTAGTGCAACATATGCTACAACGTACAATACGTCATATCTCACACAAGAACAACAGTAAATATCTACCATAAAGGAAAGTAAACTTCAGATATAAATTTTTTAATGAGCGGAAGCTAGCAGTGTAATCAATGCCGGTCCTAACTACCCACTTGGCACAGTCATGTTCAAGCATTGCTTATAATTGGGAAAATAAAAATAACAACACGCATTTAGTTGTGTCATAGCAGTTATCTTCCCTCCTTACAAACTATCGTCCACTACTAGAGGAATTAAACTAGCTGCTTTCGTTACAAACATAGAACTACCCCACAACTACTGGGCTACATCGATTTTCTAACTGTTGAAATAGGCGCAGTATCAAGATGCGAAATATAAACCACAGATTTTGCTTTTATCGAGATATAAACATTACATACTCCGACTAGAACTAAACAACTAAACGATAAACTGTGCCAAAATACGAAGTACACAGACCAAAATAGCTCTACACAGATGACCTGTATCATCTTCTCAGTAGGCTCACGATAAGAGTACATAAAACTACAGTATCTGACTATCAACTTTCTATTTGTGGCATACTTTCAGAACTAAAAGATTCTAATCAGGGTATTGAATGTAAGAAAAAACCTTTTTAAGTCCGTTGCTCATCATCACAGGCAGTATATATTGGTGAATCTACTTGCCTCATACGATATGAAACTAAAGACTAAATGCTTTTTCACAACAACATATTATAGACGTGACGAACCAAGGAACATGGAAAAATAGGAAATCAAAACAGCTTCACATCTAATATTAAGGATTGTTTTAGAAACACTAAGACATACCTTGCTGCAACCGACAATGCTTCCTTTAGTACTTCTAGCATCGGCTGAGTCTAAAACACGAAGAAACATATAAGAGTGCTTTCATAATTCATATGTGCAGCAGTGATACCAGCTCATCTTGTCACTGCATGTAAATGGTGGAGAACTGCACGTAAATTCACACCAGACTGCAACATGTCCACTTGATATCTATGACAGTAGGCTTGCATTACAACAAATAACAAATAAAACATCGATCCCTCATTGTGTAAGGACTACATCATCAATCTCCATTGCTTCTCATGCAAGATTTGGAAAGCAACACAATAAAACCCAATATCGAACCATACTATTTACTCTATGTACGTTAAAATTACAGTAAACATGCGGCTACGAAAAACTGCGTTTTTGCCTCCATAAACACCAGATTCCAGATAATCAAGAGCCCGTTTTTAATCTGACACTGATGGAACGTAGTTGAAGATATCAAATGAAAACTACGGACGCTTACATTGATTATCAACTACATTTTGATCAATATCACATATTTGATAAATTTCCTATCATTTAAGTAAAAGCAGGAAATAATTAACACAGAATGAAGAAAATAGTATTCCTGTCACTTGACAGATAATATTGAAGAAAATTAGTCGAATTTTCCTGACTGGCTTACATGTTTAAGGTTAACATGGCAACTTGGTGACTTACCTCGTTGCACTGTGTGCAAGGGTGTTCAGCGTTAACTGGTGTACTATCTGTGGCAGCATTAAACATGGTTTTCCTTGTTTAAAAAAGAAAACGACTACTTGTTTGGCTCACTCAAAACATGAATTAATTCAAAGTAATGTGGAGCAATGTCAAGCAGACATGATTGAAAAGAGCCAATGAATGCTCATAGAAAACTTTCACTGGGCTTCCTCTTTTATTCTCTACCCTTACACAAGACCTATACTAGCAAGTATCATGAGAGTCCTGGTAAGTACAGTGCCTTTCGCAAGGGTACAACATCCTCGTAAATGTGAACGGGAACAGCATACAAAATCATAAACAATAAAAAACCAAGAGATCCAAACGGGATACGAATCCATGAGCATGGTGTAATAATCTTCACCTCTTTGCCATGGTGACCCGTTCTCACCTGTGATAACTGTGGAAACTGTTTCCCCTCAAATCTATAAAGGTACGAGCCGCCTATGCCTGAAACATTAGCATAAAGACAAATAAAGGCCACTAAATTATTGTTTGTACCGTCCTTGTAATAGTAAAGCGACTGTTGCACACGCCATCATGCAAGTGAACTTGAACCCGCTGTTGCACTCAACAAGCTTACTAACATAAACAGCTCATAGCATGTACTGCATCACCTACACATTAATGTGTACAGCATGAACCAAGGCAAACAACGGAATGCACACTCTACTGTACGTATTCGCACATAAACTTTGGAACGGAAATAAAAGAACAGTCTCTATGCTATGTTCTTAATGCACTATTACATTCCCCACCCTCCATCTCTATCTTAGTCTTACGAGGAAGAAATACAACCACACCACACTACAGACGTAATGTCACTATAGCTTTTATCAGACAATCATAATTTCTGACAAACGAAGCAACGACTGCAAAAAGATCGAAAGGGCACAATCGAAACTACTGCCAATTATAAACGCATACTTTCTTCGGTCTATCAGGTTTTCAAAGGAAATTCATTCTGTGGGGGAAAGCAATCACCCACGAAACGAGGGCAAGAAGGGCTTGATCGCAATCTCATGTAATCAATGACCGAATGTATTAAGTGATGCACAAGGACTACCAAGAGTGGCAATGGGGTCGTTGCGATCTAATCAATGACTGGGTGTATTAAGTGATGCACAAGGACTACCAAGAGTGGCAATGGGGTCGTTGCGATCTTATCAATGACTGGGTGTATTAAGTGATGCACAAGGACTACCAAGAGTGGCAATGGGGTTCTTGCGATCTAATCAATGACTGGATGTATTAAGTGATGCACAAGGACTACTAAGAGTGGCAATGGAGTCGTTGTCATCTAATCACTGGCACAGTTTATTTACGTTACGTTGCGTGTAATGCTTTTCCGTTCAAAAGATGTAAACTAGGTACCTTTTGCCATAGTTAAAGAAACTTGCAAGAGTATTTTGCTGTTTTGATACACAAACGCAAGACCAAATAGACTCATGCCTCTGTGCCTAATGAAAATCTCTGATTTCTAACGAAAATTTCTGATGGAATTTCCGGTCCTGGGACGACAATTCTGATACTTGTTTTGATAAGAAGAAGGAGTCAGTGTAAACATCAACATTATCATTAACATCATAATAACAATACTGCTACTACTACAACTAATAATGATTATTTTAAACTTGAAATATTTACTTGTCTATTCAATCTCTACAACCCATTAATTCCTTTTCAGGCTTTAATGGATTACATGATACGATAGACGCTAAGATAAAACAAAAACAAACAAACAAACAAACAAATTAAAATAAAACAAAGACACAACATCCAACAACAAAACATAACGACAAAACCAAGCCCCACTACCATGCAAGAAGCTCTGGGCCAAGCCAATTACTGTTCCCTTTACCGAAAATAAAATAAAAAGGTGTTACTTTCACTTGTCATTCCACCAATTGCACTCATACTAAGATTAATAAATAGAATTTTACTAAATCTTTTCTTCAAGTCTTCGCACAACTGTTGATACTTGAGGCTTTTTCTATCAATAGTTCTTTGTAAATTGGTCTCGAAACTGACGCTTAATTCTAGAACATACAACGACTTGTTCGATTGAATTACCATATCATAGCGAAGATCAGGTCCAGCAATAAGGCATAATGATACCCTGAATTGCAGTATTTATTCAATGCGAACCTTGTAGAGAACGAAGACAATTTTCTATTAACCCAGGGTAAATAGTGTTACAGTAATCGATACTTGATAAAATTAGCTTAGCTACGATAACTTCCGGAACTTGATAACGGATGGAACTTTTGCTCTATTTAATATCAAAATGGACTCCGAATAATTCTGTGCTTCAACATTGAAATGGATAATCGTTTACTTTAAAAGAAGATAGGTCGTAACTAGTATGCTTACGTTGATTAGAACAAACTGTGCCTTCTCTTCATTAAGAGAGAGAGAGAGATGTTTTTAAGAGGTCTAGGCGTTGGAATTTCCGAGATCAAAATAAATTTCATCATTGAATTAGTGAAACATTTCAGGCTGAGACGAAGTGTATAAGGGTAAAATCGACTACACACTGGTATGCCACTGTATTTAAACATTGCTGAAAATCCCTGATATTGAATTAAAATAGAAGTGGGCGTGTGAATTCACAAGAAGGAACGTGAATTTACAGGAAGGAACATGAATTCAGAAGAAGGAACGTGAATTTACAGGAAGGAACGTGAATCTACAGGAAGGAACGTGAATATCTTACATGATACAAACTGTTGACGTCCAGTTAAACAACTGTGGATCCACTAAAGGAAGCTCATGTGGAAACACAGAAGGGAAGGGTTTCAAGCAATAATGCAAATTAAGTTTTATGTGTTGAAAGCTTTACTGAAGTCGGTAAATATTGCCATTGTTGTTTCTCCTTATCTGAGGGATGCGTAGACGCCATCATGTATTTTCAGAAGTAATAGTTTAATATCTTTTCGTGATCCGAAAAGATGACCATGGAGAAGTAGTATTTACTTAAAAAGTGAGATAGCGTAAGAAGAGTTGTTCATAAATTTTAGACAAAGGAAAAACTGAGATAGGTTCAGTTTTTCCGGTTCAGTAGGATGGTCTTTTTCTGCAATTAGTGACATTCTTGGAATTTTCCATGGTTTCGAGAGTATAAGCTTGTTAGTACTGGAATTGATTATGCTTGTCAGACGATAAAGTAAGAAATCTGAAGAATGGGAAGCTGAGTATAGGGTAAGGTAAGACGTAGGGCTAGGGTTAGTGCTATGTCTCGAGTTTCACAGTGTAATAGAGTTAGTATCACTTTTTAAAGACTTTTATGAAATTTTTTGATTTTGGAAAGAACACTGACATTTTGGTTCAGCATCGTGCTGCCTGCCACTCTTTCCACATAAAGGAACACGGAAAGATATCTTATACCTACGTGGTAATTGTTTTCATTACAAAAATGTTTATAGTGATGAAGTAGTCCATTGCATTTCAAGCTTCATGAACAGGTCATTATTGATGATCCATGGTGAACGAGTTGTTGTCAACCCTGGTATGTTTTTGATCTAAAATTGGCATGAATAGCTCCTGCTCATGAATTAGATGCGTCTAGTATTGTGTACCCAAGCTTTTACGACCAATTTCTGTTAGTTTGCTAGCAATATATCGTAAACCAGAACCGCTATTGTCCTCGAAAGGCAGATGATAAATACAAGATTCTGACCGTGATCTGCTCAAATCTGGCTTTGCCTGACGAACGCCAGGGAGTCGAGCAAAGTTTGCGCCAAAACTCTCTCGTCCAGCAATGTGATTGGTTAATTGCTGTCGTTTGATTGCCAAGCTGGAAGATCGCCTTTAAAGTTTTCACTTGCATGAAAGGTTTGCATATTGCAACTGGATACAAACGACACACTATGTTCTAATAGCAACACTTACCTCTTAAAGGCGGTGATGATATTTGACAATCCGACGTCAGTGCTAAAGAGAATAAGAAACGTGAATGACACCCCAAGAAATAAAAGTACCACGCAACAAAGGTAACATTGTGCGTACCACTTCTGGAAATCCTGTGAATGACGCATTTGAACAGATCAGAAAGGAGCCATGCAGGGGTGGCACTTAAATCCGATAAAACAAAAAACCTGATCTACGTATGACTAGAGAAAAATGAAGTGAGAAGTAACTCAGTGAGTAAAAGCACGAAGCACGTTATAAATTTTTGACGTCAAGAATCAAATTACAAATAAATATATGGATATTTTAACTCCGTATTTTAATATAAAAAAACAGATTATAACTCAATGCAAGAGGTATAGAAAAAGATGTACGAAGAGGTACAGAAAAAGATGTACGAAGAGGCATACAAAAAGGTCTACGAAGACGTATACAAAACATGTACGAAGAGATATACAAAAAGATCTACGAAGAGGCATACAAAAAGATCTACAAAGAGGCATACAAAAAGATGTACGAAGAGGCATACAAAACATTTACGAAGAGATATACAAAAAGATCTACGAACAGGTATACAAAACATGAACGAAGAGATATACAAAAAGATGTACAAAGAGGCATA
>JAAAKL020008224.1:0-16128 GCA_010016065.2 Carybdea cf. marsupialis auct. non (Linnaeus, 1758)
TGGTACTTGGCACTGGTTTCACTGCTGCCGTAGTAGGTGATGGTAGAACCACTTTACTTGATGAAGGCTTTACTCTTTGGCTGCTACTTACAATGGGGCCAGGTACACTGCTGGTGATAACGCTAGGGGCTTTGGTGGATGGAAGCTTTGAGCTTTTGCTAGGAGAGGGTGGAGCCGATGTGATTGGTGATGAAGGGCTACCAGTTAGTTTTGTTGTACGCGGTCTTGGAAGTGCTGTACTTTCAGGGGGCGGTGGGATTGTTGTTAAGTAGTAGGAAGGAGTAAAAGTTGCTTTTGTTGCAGTCGATGTTTGCTTTAGAGATGATTTATATTGAGTAGATGTCGTTGTTTGCGGTACAGAAGTGTAGGGTTTTGATGTGTGGACTGATACGATGCTTGAGGATGGAATTTGAGTGGAGACTGTGACAACTGTTGATGTGCAGGGTATAGTAATGCTTGATGTAAAATTTACACAGTGTTTGCCATTATCGTATTGTCCTGATGGGCATCCGCAGCCTTCTACTACTGATCCTCTACAACAACGCTCGTCTCCGTTACATGCTGGTTTCTTCTCACATGTTCCTGGAATGTCATTACCAGAGTAATAACCATATGCGTGTCCACATGGTTCGCAGCAGTCCAACACTACAAAGAAATAAACAGGCACATAATTATTGGTTACTGTACAGCCAAGGTACAGCTTAAAAATAAGAGATCTTCAACGGTCTGGATCGAAAACCCAAATAGTGGTTAAAAGTAAAGCTCAAGGATGTATACGAAGAGTATAAGGAAATTAATATACACAGATCATTTAGGTCTTACTATAGAAAAACGTAACATGCAAGAGTTCTCATTAAAGGTTGTATAGCAAATTTACAATAAAAGCTAGTTACATTATGCCCAGCAGTCCGTCAGATCGTAAGATCCCAACTTCTTCATAATTAGAAATATAGTAGTTTCAGCTAATCCACTATAGCTTTAAGTTTGGTAAACTTCGTCACAAACCATTGTAAAATGCTTTCTAAAGTTTAAAATTCAATGTGCTGATCGGAGACTAAGTTTACTATATTGAAAAATACAAATTTCGAGACATGCGTAAAGGTGAAAGCTATACGTATAAAAACACATTTTGATACTCGTATTAAAAATTCTATATTTTCATTAAACTTATAGTACGTAAACGAAACATAGATGATGCATCATCGCAAAACGAAGCCAACCGGAGGCCACCTAGTTATGCACTTACGGCAAAGGCCCTCTCTCCTCCAATGAATTGTAATGCCAAGACGGTTACACTCTTGCACATACGAGGATACTGCTGAACAGAAACAGGCGCAATCGCCACCATATTTGCAAAGGCAACTCTCTTGTTCACATGCTTCAATGTAAGGCTTTGGGTCAACAGTTCTGTGACACTGTGTGAAGTTCCCAGTTTTGATAACGCCACAGCCTAACATAAAAAGGAAACAAGTAAAAACTTCATGATGGTCACTCCTTCTTAAACCTAACGACTAAATCCAGATTACCAGATTACTTCACTGGTAACTTTGTTAGTTACTACTAATAGCCCAATCGCCGGAAGGGAATCGTGTGGCTATTACGAGTGATAGATGATATTTCAAACATCGATAAGATAGGCAAACAACCAGCAGATAAGTAAGCTTACACTTATGTACATTGTTTAACTACAAGTCCGGTTAGTATTGCGCTGCCTTTAAGTAAATGGCAGTCTCGGTCTGTAATCAGTTATGTCTTTCTGACAATCCGTGGTACAGCAATAGTCTCCAGTCTCGATATGTGTCTTTTAAAGTACACTTATAGATTCTGAGGTCCTGCTACAGGAGCAAAGTGTCGTGCTATTAGAAATGGCTTCTTTCTCCAGTAACGTTTTCCATATCAATGTGTGCAATGCCTAGGCTGGTATTAGCTCATAGAGAAGGGTGCAGTGAATAAAATGCTTCTAGCTCAGTGTTTTCAAACTATAGGACAATGAGTAGTTTTAGGTGGATTGTAAAATCGTCAGCGAGTTAAACACCTCTTGAAAATAAATAAGACTTTTAAGTAGATGTTGATGTCTGAGGTGTATATGGTGGAATACTATAAAACTAATATGGTTTTATCAATAACCCGTTCGCACAGGCTATCATAAAAACAACAATTTATTGATATGATGAATACTGGAGGTGTAAAATACGTCCTCTATATGTGTTACAGTGACTTAGGATGATTATATTGCAGAAATACTTTTAAATCCCCCATGTGAGTGATTAGAAAAATTTGAAATGATACTTAAACACGTACGTTCATCATCGAAACAAACCTTACGAGTTCCCACGTTAAAAACTTTTAAAACAAGTTTAAGAAGGACTTCTCTAGAACAAGAATTGGATTTCATATAACAGAAAATTTCACTACCATAGATGCTTTCCTTGCTAACTGGGCTTAATTACTAATCAACTTTCAATTAATTTGTCTTTCCGAAGTGATAAATTTGAACCAAGAGGCTTTAAAAAAACTAGGTGAAGCAACATTTGAGATGTTCCATACCTCCTGATGCTTCATAGTGCTATCAATGTTGAATGACCACTAAACAATACGAAAATTAAGACAGTAGCGCATGATCGGCAGAAAAGACTTCGTTCCAGTGGTTCACTGTTTCCCTCTCTGCAGGTGCTTACAATCAGGAGTGAGCTGACGCTTTTCTAAAAACCTTATTCTCTGCTCACTGGTTCTCTGTATTTTATAAAACTATTTCTTCCATGAGATATCTACAACTCGTATCAACTAGATGATTCATTGGACACGGTGGTATTTCCACATTTTCATCCCAGAAAATAAAGTGCTTTCATGAACACTTACACTCGTGTAAGTCAGTAGGCTGACCCTGCCTTTAATAGTATATCTTAATGTTTTACCTTTCTTTGCCCAATCTGATCGATCAGGGTTAGCTTTGCAACTATCCTCTGCAGTAGGATTCACGCATCCAACTCCACTACTTTGCCATGACTTTACAAATTCTAAAGCGTTATCTTCTTTCATCATGTTGGACTTTGTAAAATCATCGTCATCTTTTCCGTTGAAATTGCCACACAATCCTGCAAGATGTCCGCTACCCCTCAGTTTAGCTTCAGCCACCACATAGACCCGAGATGCTTGATCGAATTTGATCGTATAGCCAAGTTTGTATGCACGTACGAAAACAAATACACCAATCTGGAAATCGAGGGTAGAGAATACCATTAGAATTCAGTATTATCAGGAAAGAAACTGTTTACTTAATATTTGTAAGTTTCTGCCCAGTCAGAAATCCACTGACGCACAAGATAAGTGTTTACGATGCAAACAGAACAATTCCCTAAATATTTTATTCCACAACTTTAAAATATATACAATACTTACAAGAAAAACTTATCACTACAACGCTCAAGGTACATACTTCAGTACGTTTGGAAATTTTGTCCATATCTTTGAGGACGTAATAGTCAACATAATAAAATCATGAGAGCAATTGAGAGTTTTATGTACGCATATTAAAATCTCGAAACTAAGTACATAAGTTGATTTTACCTTAAAGATCTCAAGCCCCTCCGCTACTGCTGTTCTTGGTTGTGGAAAATTGCCAGCATGATATTTCTTCTCCGTTGATCCGTGTTTCAGGACGACGTTACCTTGCTCTAAAGTTACCGTTGATATAGAGTTGCCCGATAACTTTAGTTCCACAGTCACTTTTCTACACATATATTGATCCAGGCTATGTTTGCATCGCACATTTTGTACCTTCACATTAATGTTTGCCTTTTCTAGGTTACAGATAACACTCCCATCGTGGTGGCAATCAGACACAAGGACGTATTCACAAGTTTTGCCATGGAACTTATAGAGTTTCCCGTCAAAGGTTCGGTAATGCAATTGTCCAGTCGCTGCGCAATCGTATTCTGGCTTGGCTTCGACAGATTTGTTTTGAATCCACAGTCGGTTACCTCCACACGTTCTATTAAAAAAGCACATCGTAAATATATTAGGGTAAGTACCTTACAACTTCAAAATCTGTTCAATATGCTAAGGAAAATTGTTTAAGAAGAAGAATGGAGAATGAAGAATTTCACAACTGCAATTCAAACGCAGACCATTTGATATCTTCGCCTGTTGCTGTGAAAATGGAGCTATGATGACCAGTCCTGAACTCATAAATTACTGTTTCCACCTACTTCAAATTCCCAAATGCCTTAAATTCCTCTGCAGCATTATCAGTAACTGCCCCTACATTATTCCCATAACTACGACTTTTACACGAAAATTTTAAACCTCCTTTCACATCTAATTTAAAATTCTTTCTACTTTAACTGTTCAATGATGGGTAACTGGATGTGCGGTACAAACTTGAATATGAAGCGTATTCTTTCTTCATAACAAGATTATTACTCTAGTCTCCACACTGGCTCCTAATCCTTTGACTGTAGATATCTCATCTAGCTTTTCGGTGTTGAAAGCAAGACTCTCATACCACATGATCATGGAAAAGTAGACATACGACCAATCCATCAATATAAAGCCCATTGTAAAATGAAAAACCAGAAGAGCATTTTTTTTAATTTTTTGTTAGTGGCATACTCGATTTCGAGCGTAACCTGTTGCCCAGCCTGAGTGAGCAATGTCCTAGGGAGAGAGCACATTTACAGGGGTGGTCTCCCGTTGCCTTCCCCAACCGATAGTCTTTATATCGGGCTAGGCGGGACTCGAACCCACAACCTCTGGCATGTGAGTTCGACTCCTTAACCACTAGACCACGGAGCATAACAACGATAAATACCGAAAATGTTACCCAGAAAATGACGGCGTAACACTCCACCCACAAAAATATGATGACCCTATGCCAACTTCGTTTAAATTTTAAATAATAAACATTTTCTTGTTTATTTCCCTCGTTATTCAACGCAGTCTATTTATCTCGTCGCAGCACTACTACCACTAGTAATGGATATAACATAAACTATTCGTCGATTTAAAACAAGATTTTAATGGGCATACCAATCCCTTTTACAATGTTCGTTTACACTTTAAAAATTTCCTCATATTACCAGAAAAAATTTGAAATGGCGAAAAGTCAAATTTGAACAACGTCTTGAATTTCGAGAGGTACAACTCTCTTTCTCTTGCATATGAATGCCTTCTATGATCACAAGGTCAGATAGTTTATTAATAGTTTATTAATTAAGGAATAAGCAATAATGAAACATGAAAACGTCAGTCCTACGTTAAACGCGTTCACAAGATTGTTCTTCTAAACAAAAAGCATAATATTATTGCACTATGTAGTGTGTTAAACTAGGTATCTGTTGAAAGAAAGACTTTTATCGTTAAAAAATGACGGCTCGCGATAGAATACTGATAACCGTGGCCTTGAAGAAACATTTCAATTACCTCGAACAGTCCGAAGGCGAGACAGCTCCCTTATTAAAGAACTGATTTCCTTCAACGCATTGGCAACCCACAGAAGGTTTAACACAGGTGCCATTTTCGTGGAGTGCATAACCATCTTTACAGAAGCAGCCTGGCTTGCAATTCATTTCCGTGGGGTCAAGGTTGAAATTGGCACATGTAACGCCGCAATCTGAATACACCAAGCCTCGCTTCTTACAATGCTCTATAACAGTCAAAGAAATAGAAGATTAAGCTTATTCTGCCGATACGGATACATTCACATAAAAGAATGGGATAAACTATGGCACACAGACTGTGAATCTTCTATTGAAAATCCTATGAACACAAACTTCGGTACGCAGGCACCAGTATCACTCTGCAAATAGGTTTTTCTACAAATATGAAGGGCTATCACAGTTCTTCATTCTCTTTAAAATTTTTAATTAAACTGCAGACACACCTACCCATTTTACGTGACACTTTACGTGAGTTGTTCAGTATGGCTATTGCACCTTACATAGCAAAGAGGGTAACCTTTCCACAGCTTAAAGGACACGCATGATACTATGGTATCACAAAGTCCCAGCAGCAATGTATCCAGAAACAGGTTTTGGTGATAATCAAACAGCGAAGGAGTGAGCTCATTTAATCGTTTGTATTCAATATAAGGTCCTTTCCCACTAGGCTATGTGCAATGAACAAGTAGGTAATCGTAGTACAAGTGAATCACTACATAACAAGAATGTAAGCCACTTAGAGTTAATATGTTGTCTAGTTCAGAACATCGTGAACCTCATCCTGAAATATGGACACATTACAGCTATTAACAGGAAGAGGCTAAGTCACAGAACCCGGATGTGGTTTCCAGTAGATTGAAATTTCTGCATTCAGCTTTCACAGGGTTTGTATACAGCGCTTTTGTCCCCTACATCACCTCTCCTCTAGCCGAATCTAACCGAACTTTTATTGATTAGATACTATGACAAGTGCACAATAAAACATAGGGATCCAAGATGTATATACGAAGCTGTGTTTCGTGAACGGGATAAGAAAACATGTGATAAATTTGGTTCCTTACCTCGGCAGTCTATATTTGTGCACACGAATTTTCCATTTGTACAAGTACTGTAACGGGGGGTAAATAAAATAATGACACGATTTATTACTTCATTACTCTATAGCAATGGTCAGTTTCCATATATCTAATGGGCTCAGCTTGTTTCATAAGTAGAATGTGGCGGCCAAAAAAAAAGTCACAAAAATAAATATGGAAATATTTATTGTAGTCTCATGCACTTAATTGGAAGAATTAAAATTACTTTGAGAAAAAAAATAACATGTAAGAGACGATCTCCTTTGGCAGCCCAGCCATTTTAAAGCTTGCGCGTGGAGAAAACCACTAAACTATATCGACCAACTCGCAAAGACGTCAATCTACCCACAGTAGGTAAAACTACAGTTCATGCAGTCCGGGAAACTTACAAGATCTAGCAAGGTAAGCAATTTTAGCCTAGTTTTCTACATTCAGGAAAGATATATAGAGTCAGGTTGGTATGTTACACCAATCGGTAGATTAACTTGTCTAGTTCCGCAGAACATTCCTTCAGATCGGAACTACCACGCATAAAGAAGAGTGAGTACCCAGGAAATTTCATTAGGGGAAAGAGGCAGGCCAAGAGAACAAGTAGAGTCCTCAGGAATCTAACTGTTGGGGTGTTAGGGGTCC
This sequence comes from Carybdea cf. marsupialis auct. non (Linnaeus, 1758), assembly GCA_010016065.2. Lineage (NCBI taxonomy): Eukaryota > Metazoa > Cnidaria > Cubozoa > Carybdeida > Carybdeidae > Carybdea > Carybdea cf. marsupialis auct. non (Linnaeus, 1758). The sequence continues at coordinate 7,148 of JAAAKL020008224.1, forward strand.
TCCTGAGAACGCCCGTTTACGAAATTTTCCAATTACTATCATATCCTGCCACCCTATCATTACACAACTTCGGTCAATCATTCCGTGAAGGAGGTATGGCGCAATGGACTTCCCCTAAATACAATACAGAGCATGCCAGTACTGCTCGCAGGCCACTAGCAGTTCCTTTCAGGACCGGATATATTCTGCGGATCGTTGATGGCCGACCCCTGTTGTACATAAATAAGCAGAGGTTAGTAGAAGTAAGTGTGAAAATCGTATGCAGCAAATTTATGGCATGAGATGTGAATAAAGGTTAAAATGGTGCCCATTTACATAGACCATGTGTTGCTGGCTATTTTCTTCTTCACACATATTTACGCCTTTGAAAGCCTTTGGGTTAATCACGTCTCTTAAATAACTCGATTAAACATTTTATAGATCAATGGTTACGAGGTTACACACTCCCGACGCTCTCATCAATGTCTCTAACTTTGCAAAAAAAAAAAAATTAGCTAGTTCATCATTTTCTGAACTACAATAGTTTTGTAAGTATTTAAGAATAGACAAAATAGTTATTACCTTTTTGTCTACTGCCGACGTAAGAGGGCAGAAACTTGGTTTACAAGCTATTAAAGCGCTAAGTATATATCTTTCCAAACAGTACAGTCTTTACAACTGATGCCCACCAAATTAGTTTTGGATAGTTTACAAAATAGAGAAGTTTCTAAAGTTAAGAAAACACAAATTCATAAGAACATCACTCATACGTAGCCTTACCAGTTATTGCATTTTTCTTGTCGCACTGATCCTGGTGCATAAGGAACGCCATTGTGATAACACTGACATTCTTCCTTCTTTACACATGTTCCTTTATCATTCTCATAGCTGCCAAGAGGGCAATAGCATCCTTCAACACATCCACGCCTTTTAAGAGAAAGATGAATATTTAATTGAAAATATTACCGAGACTAAGCAAATACTGTTGCAAACTAAAAACAAACCTGGTTATCTAAATTTGGATTTTACAATTGGCAACCGGAAGAAAACCCTTCAATACATATTATACACAAATTCATTGACATCTGGAAATTAAGTTGCTCAATGGACATTTACTTTATCGGCAAAAAATTTCTTCGCATTAGATCTTCGTTGCTGGACTCTAGCTTCCCTTGCTACTACACCAATATGACTCATTCGAAATGCATGGTATGTATACATTTTCAATCAAATGCAGTAGCAGGTATATATGTAATAAGTAATTGTCAGTGATATTTAGGGTCCAATTGCAGTTACGTACTTTCTAAAATAGGGCATTGAAAAAATGAATTTTAGACTGCACAGCTTATATCAATCCTATATCGTCAAAGACTGGAAAAGAAATATGAATCAGCTGCGTGTTTTCTGCTTTCTGATAAAGGTATTAGTAAAATACAGGAAGGAAAGCTCTTCTTCCTCTATATAAAGCCTCTAGAAAAAGGCAAGGATACGCCAGGCTTTGAGCAGGCTACACATCTCAACATCATTCAAACGATACGGTAATCCTAAGGTATGAAGTTCAGCCATACCTGTTTATACATACGTTGGAACCCCTTTCCCCACGGAGCGCGCACATCTATCAATTCTGTGAACAGTGTATTTATCAGTACTAAGACACATCGTGGTGGACTACGTCTGGCCGTGTTGGTGGTTCCCCTATCGATACACAGCTGGAAAATGTTATTAATAAATGGTTCTATTACTTGTATGTTTATCAGTCGTCAAATCATGTAGGACTACTTTAACATTCTATTTAAATTATTAATCAAAAAAGTTCGGCTGCACTTACTTTCTACAAGTTTCTTCATCACTTGTTGCCAACTCACGACAGGTTTGAGGGCAAATCAGAGTACCGTCCTTGCCCCGATTACACTGCTTTAGTAGCTTTCCATTAAGACACTGGAATCCTGAAAATGTGGGGAAGCATTCCATTAAAGAAAGAACTGATGAAACACTACAGCCGTACAAGGAAAGCTAGGAAATGTGCTCTATCGTCGATAGGAGCCCCATAAATCTTAATAGGAAGCGGGCGAGCCTGCCTGCGCCTGGTCATGCATCGCCGAATAGCAGAAAAGTTGACTAGCTAGACTACGCATTACTTGGAGGGAGAGTAAAAATACATCACGCTCTATACTTCTCATGTAGAAAACTATCGGGATGGTAAGGAAATCACTTAAACCATAAAGAGTTAATACTCATTTACCCTCTCACTCTTCAAGTCTGATTAAAACATTAAAACTTATAGTTGACACTAAGGAGTAAGTATAAAGCTATCTTCCTCACAATAATACTAAGGAGACCCAATTTTGAAATACACAATATCTCAATTACAAAATACTCTTACCAGCACTACATTGTGCGGTGTACTTCCGCCAATTGCTAACATCAATACCCCTGTCTGTGCACATTTTGGCATATGCAGCAAGTGTTGGACAATGGCAAGCTTTACAGCGACAAGCCTCTTGTCGTACGAGTTTGTAGAAGTCACTGGGTGGTACTGCTACATGACAGGCACCAAATGGCCCTTTTGGATTTTGCAATATAGCGGCTTCCTTTTCGGCAAGTGGAATCCTAGAAACATATTGGGTGCATGGTGGTTCTTCACTCCCCCACTGCCCAGCATGACAAGTTGTAATGTCATTTATGTCCTTATCGTTATATATCCATGCCTTGCTGAACGCTTCGGCCGAAATTTCAGTACTTCCTGAACGGGTATGGAAATCATCTTGGATGTTAAAATTAAAAGTACCACAGAGTCCACATGTATTGTTTTCGAACTCCGGACCAACTGTCAAGAAGACGCTGGATCCCGTCCACAGCAATTTAATTCCAATGTTAGTGTCAACGACAATGTTCTCCGAACCAACATGTTGGAGTACAATGCCATTTTTTTTAATAAAAGTCTCCTGTTTTCCGTTAAATGTTGCAGTTGGTAAATAACGATCCCCGGAGCCTTTACTACGCCCTAGAGTAATAATGGTGTTGGAAATGTTGAAAATAAGGTTCCGCATGCAACTGGCACTACCAAGAGCTGTCCCACAGCCACTATTTTTTACGATTAGATCAAACAATCGTCTTCCAGTAGGATCGTGACAATGCTCAGCTAAAGTGTAAGCACATTTTCCAGGCATCGAATACAATTTTCCGTCGAAAGTTCTTATGTGAGGATCCCCAAATGCAGAGCAGGTACCTGAAATACAGAAGAAAAACCAGAATTTAGACGTAATCTACATTGCAAAAGTAGTAGCATGTGATAATACATATTGTGCGCCGATTCCTTGGGCCTTATAAACGTTCTGCAGTAAAATGGGTAGAGTGCGCGAAGATAACGATTTGTCTATTTAAGCACTCTCCTAGTCACATAATGATATCTCGCACTTAATTTAAGTGGTTAAGAGTAGCTTCACGAGCCTCTGTATCTGTCAGCTACAGTTTGGAGCATAAAGGCACGATCACAAATTGGAGTCACCAGTAATTTATAACAAGTATTCATCATTATATAAATTAACATTGTCCAAAGAAAAGTTACATGCACACACAACAAAAATTGGTTCATGTTTACATCTAAAATTTAGCTTTGGATGATTCAAAAAAGAAGTTAAGAATACTTACCAGAACACTTCTTTCTTTTGCACTTCCAAATTCCTTCCATACACGAGCTACGAAGCAAATGGCAAGTAGACATATCTATCAGAGGGTCATTCATCAATCAGACATTATCAAACCACTCGACTTAAAGGGAGTTGCTGAAAATAGGTGCGACTATAGCTTTGTTTTTACACATGTATTACGTCTTGTTACACAATTTCAACTTTACAGCAAAGTACCGAACTATGAATGTTTCAGAAATTTCCATCACATGATGATCTTATTTAATGCAACTTCAGTGCAAAAGGCCAAGTACTTTCTTAATCCTAGCAAAAAACTGAAATAACCGGACCAAGAATTACAAACTATTCACTCTCGATTAGGATCATAAAAATAGAAGTCCATGTCTAAGAAAACTTATCGTTCATTGGTAACAAGCATGTCTCTGTGCGTTGATTTTTGATTTTGGTCTAGTGTTCATATCATAAAAGATAATCACAATGGTTCGTCCATAAGTTGCCTATCTACATAAATATCAATTTCTAGAGTTATTTCCACCTAGGCTTGTAGTACTAATAGATTTAAATTAAAGCTTAGAGTGATCTCTTACCAATCTTCGCAATGTCCTTGTTTCGTTACTCCATGGGGATATCTCACTCCGTTCACATAACAGGAACATTTGTCCTGAGCAACGCATTTTCCGTTATCTTCCCAGAGTCCAGATGGGCAATGACATCCGTCAACGCACTTCGAAACACATTTCCGAATGCTACCACTCAGTAAATTTTGGCAATTTTTGGGGCAAGCACTTTCACAGTCACTGTACACCTTGTTGCTTTTGCAAGACATTGCTGTACGACAGATAAAAAGTTTATTGTTATCATCTGCAAGCACAATCTAGTTTAAGGTCATATTTACAATTCAGGCGGCTTATAGTCTTACTGCTACGTTTTTATGATGAGTATGGAACTATTCTGAGAAGTAACAAAAGCAAATATACACATAAAGGTCCATCAACTGCTGGATAAAAATAGTTCTAGTACTCTGCTTCTCGTATTCTTTTCTGTTGCTAGTTTGTGTACAAGAAATCTAACCACTATATGGATTTTCATTTTACCTGAACAAATTACAAAGCAATGATTTCACTGTCGGCCTATGCAATTTCCCCCTCACATCAGTAAGGTACACAACATACACTGCTAGTAAGCTTCTGTAACGATACTGCCAAATGAATAACGGTGAGAATTGTCTTAGGGCAGGACGTTTACATACGCATACGTACAATAAACTAGAAACAAAGCTATTAAAGCTGTATCAGTACTATGTCACTGTAGTAGCAAAGTTGATAAAAGCTTGTACAATCGTTAATAACCTACATCAATAGCACATGCATTCAAATGACTTATTGTAGATAAAGAAATAAGGTTACAATGTTACCCTTAACATTAATAATTTGTTATTCACCTGTGTGTTAATCAGCTTAAGCTTAGGGACTCTTCCTGATTAAACGTGTCAATTTTCATAAATTGGTATATTTCTCTTGTGTACCGTTCAGTTTAATCAAACGTCTTATCAACAATATTGCTCTAAAGCATAGGCATAGCTATAATAAAGCTGTATGAACACCACAGAGTAAGGTAAATAAGAAATTACTCACGGCAAAGGTCTGGTCGTCTCCATTTCAACGTGATATTGCTTTGTTTGCAAACCCGAGAGTACAATGAAAAGGAGCTACATACGCAGTCAGTACGTTTCTTAAAGTTGCAAAGGAGTACATCCTGCATACACATCCGCTTGTATTCACTGACATCAACTACTTTATGGCACGCTTGAAATTGTGCACCTTCTATGGCACTGCAAGCTTGCTCAGCATGCATGATTGTTTTCATCTGGTCGTTATCAACAGTGAACGGCGGTGGCATTTTTAGGGATACCTCTTTACAAGTTGGATCACTGTGCCACTCTTGACTAAACATATTGACGTCTTTCACTACCACTCCGCTTCTTGTGGTGAAGTCATTGTCCTTGTTATCATCAAAGGTACCACATAGACCATTGATCTTGTAGTCTCCACCACCCTTTAGTTTGAAAGTATCTGGTAGAGTAATCATCACGTCTTCAACACCATCCCAATAAACAATTGCCTCTTCTGCTGTAATTACTAATGCGTAGCGGCCAGCCTAAAATTTGAAAACAGAAAGGTAAAAACCAAATTATTCATCTAAGTGTCACTTTCTATGTTATTTTGACCTGAAATTCTATGTAAATCATAATATTATTTGACTATAGACTAGTGCCATCACATTCTTCAGTTTACGGCCAGCAAGAGGCGTTATGGTCTAATGCGTAATTTTTGGCCAAGGCACAAAAGGTGAAGGTCACTAATGCTGCTACCAATACTAAACTTGATATAATGGTCCAAGGAAATTCAACATATATGACGTAACGATTCAGGAACAGTGTGAAGAATGGCAAAATATATCCAGGTGCTGACATTTGCTCAGACCATAATCTAGTAGTAATAAAGTTGAAACTGAAATTGAAAATGAGACAAAACCAAGAGAGTAAGAGCAATTTAATCTCAATATGGTGAGAGAAGAAAACATAAAAATGCAGTTCAACCTAGAACTGAGGAACACGGTTTCATTGCTCAAAACTTATGATGGTATACAGTGTGATGACGTAAACGAATATTTAAAAATATGAGACAAATCTTCATGGATACAAGTAAGAAAATTCTCCAATCATCATCATCATCATCATTATAAAGGAAAGACAATAGGGAAAAGCAAAGCTGGATGATAGATGATATCTTAAACCTCATAGGTAAAAGAAAATCAGAAAAAAACAGAGACCCTCAGAAATATAAAGCCCTGAGAAAGTAAAATGCAAGAATGCCAAAGACATTTGGTGGAATAAGAAATGAGAAGACATAGAATTGTTAGCAACTATGAAATGGCAAAAAGAAATGCATGCCAAGGTGAATGAAGTAACTGGAAAACACAAGGTAAACAAAAGGAGTGAACGTATTAGAGGTAAAGATTGCACAATGTTGTTTGACAAATATGAAATTACAAATCGATGGGAACGATATGTAAAAAGACCTATATGGTGACACAAGAAATAATGACATGGAAGCACCTTCAATTTAAGATGGGGAAGATCAACTAGTAGATGAAGTTAAAGTAGCTAAAATCAGGCAAGGCAGCAGAACTTGACAGTATCAACACTGAAATGATAAAGCATTAGATGCAGAAAATATTCACTATGTCAATTGGAAATCTATTTTCGGGGAAAGGTGTATTGGGTGACAGTAAAAGAGTGTTGTACACATATTTACACTAAAGAACTAAACTAAACAGTATCATGATGATCATGATGTGTGAAAAACTAGATCATTCACTCATACAAAGTCCCTGTTAAGCAACTCGTGCTTATGTTTCTCGCAAACTAGGAATAGAGAAACTGTAAGTAAACTGCACTAAAGGAAAGATAATAAACTATTGCACTGTGTTGCAATGGTGCACATACCTGTCTTATTGTGACCCCATCGTTGTACCCCAGTGTTATTGGTTTACCATCAATTTTGACAATGAAGTAGTTACCTACTTTCGGCCCTAGGTATATCTTCTTTTTATTGGAGATAATCTCGACCGATCGAGTGCAAGGGGCATCATACCCACATTTCAGGTCGTTGTTAATAACCACCCGGAAATCACTGCCACCAGAGGTATCATGGGCAAGGATGTAAGAACAGCCTCCATAAAAGTTATATGTTCTGCCATCGAACGTTGAGTAATGAGCACGTCCCCATGCATAACATGTGTTCTTGACTGCCAGATAAAGTAAGAAAAGAAGACAAGGTCATAACCTACTAACTTAATACTAGAATAACCAATGCCGCATATTCTACCTCACACGCACTAGTGATAACAGTTTATAACTGTTTCAAAAGAACAACTTATCTGCTAATTGAGCGATTTTGAAAATCAAGATCGCCGATCCCTGCAACTGGCTTACAAACTAACAAACAAACCACTCACGATCTTACAATAAAAATTCCCCTTTCTCCCTTCGTTCGTCAGCTTCTAGTTAACCCCATCGGAGCCTTTCCCCAAGTACATAACTTCTCCAATAGTCAGTCGTCGATCACAACAGTTTTTAAACCTTAAAAAGTTCATCTTCCCTAAGTGATACAGGTTGTCCTCTTCTAAACGTAGTACTGAAAACCCTCAGCTGTATCTGTGTTCACTATTAGCCTTCTTCTTATAGCAAGAGGATTTAAAGAGCCGTGCACCGCCTATTAAATAGTGTCAAAATCTCAAAAGGTGTATCTCGTTAGGCCCTGCCATGATACTGAGGAAGTGAGATAAGGCAAACATTATGCAAAGCAACAGTTTGAACTAGAGACGTTGTTGCTTTCGATTGTTAATTTACAAATAATACTATACAGGTAAAACGTTGCAATCGTTATTGTATATACAAAAACAAAAGAGCTAAAAAACAAACAGTGGTATTCGCATCGGAGCAACGGGACCTTTCATTCGATAATTAGCATTCCCATTTGTAAAATTTGCAATTAATTTAACATGAACGTGGATTTGATATATACAACTACCCCTGCTTCCTGCGAGTTCGCGCTTCGAGAATGCATTATTGATGGCGGAAGATACTATATTCTATTTATGCTAGCTTTCTACCATTGGCTGGGCCTTTACCATATGGGTATACATTGGAGCTACGGGTTAATCGAAAAACAAATAACAGAATATATTACGTAATGATTAAACGGCAGTACATCAGACAAAAGATAGCAACTGCGTAATACGTACATGGGGTTTTGACGTTAAATTCTTTAAATACAGCTGTCTTTTTCACTGAAACAAAAAGAAAAGTCATAAAGTTGGTTAAAGCACTGAAACCAGTACATACGCTGAAAGATAACACAACGGAAGAAGTTTACTGAAAATCAAAAAATATCAGATGCGATTCGGTGATGGTTTTCGTGACCAGAAACAAGTGGTCAATCTGAGACCGAGACGCATACCAAAAAAATTCAGGTGCCTATTTCAAAAACCTATGTATTGGAAACTGCCTTCTTTGGCGCTGCATTTTTGAGTGAACGACTTCAAGCCTATTTCAATATTAAGTTATTACACAAGATATTAAAACAATATGAAAATGTGTTAAAATTGATTGACACATCATGAACAAAATAAAGTTAAAAACGACAAATGAAAACCAGCAAGGATATCCTTTTGGGTATCTGATACAAACGGCTATAATAGCTACCATTCCCCTCCGCACCCCCCCCCCCCCCCCCCCCCCCCCCCCCCCCCCCCCCCTCTACCTCCCCCCTCTACCCTCACACTCAC
>JAAAKL020008225.1:0-16128 GCA_010016065.2 Carybdea cf. marsupialis auct. non (Linnaeus, 1758)
CAATCGAATTTATTCAAATATGTTGCACTTGTGCTTCTTACATCGAGATCAACAACTGACAAATGTAAAAAAAGATTCCAAACAATAGGATTTCAAATAGAAATTACATGTTACTACCTCTCTTTAAAACTGTGCATTCTTTTTCTTATGGACGGAAATATCTAATACCAATATCAAATTTCGAAGAGAAAAACATGAAGACTATCAGAACGTATCAAAGCGTTCACTTGGTGATGGACACTAAATGATTGACAAATGTCGAACGCCTTTGGTTTTTCATCTTCAGTACGCTTTTGTTTCAGATCTTCTTTTCTTTCGGTGGTATCAGATTATGGAATAGGAATGTAAGCTAATTTTGAAGTGCACATCCCACATTGTAGACCAAGATAAACTTTTTCCTAGTAGTCTCTTGTTGCATTTCTAGGAAATATATTCTTCTTGTTGTCAATTTTAGGCATCCGTCTTCTCAGCTTTTCAATCACAAGCGTGAGGACTCAGAGGACTTCTCTGTTTAAAATTTTGATATTGGAACCTTTAGGTACAATCTATGGTTTTATTTGTTAAAATTTTAGAATGATTTTATTGTACTGCTACTCCTTTTTAATTGCTTTAATAGTTCTGAATTAGTAATTTTTACAGGACTTCGGGATAACAGTGTAAGTATGTGTATACAATACGACTGAACAACGATCCTGTTAAAACATTCGAAATAAATAAATAAAACTCTGTAGTTACACTTTTAATTCATAGTTCCATTGTGCACGTTAGTTTAACCCTATCGTTGCTACCGTTGCTACGTCTTAGAAGATTAACGAAAATAATACACGATCCAGAATGTCTAACTTACTGTGAGGGCTTCCATCGCACATTTAGAGCTAGTTATGGAAATATCCCAAACAGCCAAGGGCCTTCATCATTTCTTACAAGGATATCTTTATGATTTGGGAAATCTCTAGTCGTGAAAAAGTACTTGTGTAGCAGCAAAGTGGTCGCAGTAAGGAAGAGCGGGAAGTTGCACATTTTATCACTTGACACAAATGTCAACAACCCTAAGGTTTCTAACACAAAATGCTCCTTCAAGGCCAGGTAATAATAATTAGTCCCTTCCATCATCTTCATCATCATTCATGAGTTCTCCCTGAGTTGAGCAAACTTGGCACTCTATCCATTCCTATCCTACCTACTATTAAATTATTTTTTGCTTCTGGTGTGATAGTGCAATAGTTAAATCGACAATTCGGGACGTTGATACCCATTTCTGAGCAGCAACCTATTTTTTTCTGTTTTGCTTCACACTTCACCATCAGTGCCATTTCCATATGTAAGTACTCTGACATATAAAATATATATTCCCGGCTCAATAATATATTGCCTGTATAAATAGCATTCACAAAACACTAATATAGATAATTTCGTTGACGTTTCGATATTATGGTTTACAAAATCTTATTTGTATTCTAAAGGGTGATACGAAAGATGATCATAAAATCAAAAAAGAATAACAAAGCTCGGTTATGTTCTGTGCAGTAAAGGAAATATTTGTATTGGAAAGGGTAGGTCAAGACTGATATTTCCATATTATCAAATTCGCAAGTCTTTTTGGTACATACCCGAAAGAGCTTCTTTCAATGCTTCAACTGCTGTTTACCCTGTTTTCCCAGCCGAAATTTCTTTTCTTTTACGAGAAGGTGTTATTTCCAGACCGACGCTTTACTATTTTAGAGTTCGGCATATCTTCGTGATATACAGCATTAATAATAAAATGTACTGTCTGAACAACTAGCCTCTAATAAGACCAACCTAGTAGTTTATAAGCAATCAACAATGCTACTCAGGCAGATAGTAATCAAGTAAGTATGCCGACAAATAATACTTTCATAACATGACCTCTCATACAATACCGTATCTAATACAATACAATAAAAGCAGCAGAAAGAGACACCTAGGCACGTGAGAAGCAAAGCCTGCATGCAGAAAAATACCTCTTTCTTCAATCCAAGGAAATTTTTCTTCCTTACGATTTACTAAATAACAGAAACAAAGGCCATAGGTTTTCTCTCAGGGAAGTAGAGATGAATTTGAAAAGGACAGGGCATATGATTTATGAACCTTTTTGATTGCGGTCTGTAACAAAACAAAATGATGATGACATACCAATCTAGTTTTAAATGAAATATGTATATAAATACATATACTTTAAAGTATAGCTGTTGTCAGCAAGAAGCAGACAGCAAGCTACTTCGTTGGTGCATCTACATGTATATGCACATGCAGGGGGGAATTAATTTTCATTGCCTTTTTATTTTTCATCTGAATACTTTGTAAACATGTCTTGGCAGCTTGAATGCCCTGAACAAGGTTCAAATATGTTTTTCATTATTTATCAAAACCTGCCTTACTCTTAAGATATCGATTCCTGCCTTCAGAGCAGCACTTCGGTGTACAGACAGCAAAGGTATTCCTCTATATTAGTCTACTTTTCGTAGTTGTGCGGTCATAGTAGGGGTTGTTGCTGGACCTATTGTTTCCATGCTGATGGTGTAGGTCACCTTTGTCTAGCATCATAGAGATGTTTACCCTGTTTTCCCAGCCGAAATTTCTTTTCTTTTACGAGAAGGTGCTATTTACAGACCGACAGCTTTATTATATTAGGGTGCACAATGCTACTCAGGCAGGATATTGCTTCCATGCTGATGGTGTAGGTGACCTTTGTCTAGTATCATAAACATCGGCCTTCACATCATCACCTTCCTGAATCATTACAACTCTGATAATCATCATCAACATCAACACCATCATCATAATAATCATAACCGCCATCATTATTATCATCCTGAGCCTCGTCACTATCTTTACAAGGATTTCTAAATGGTTGTCACTCTGTCACTCTATCACTCTCTGAAGATTAAACAGTTGAGATTGCTTTTAAGAAATGAAATAACGATAGATATAGTAAGGATTCCTTAATAAACTCTGCAAATGCTACGTTTAAGGTCTTCTGTTTTACGAGTAGTTGATAGTACACCTCGTCTTTGCAATATACATACAGGCAACTTAGTGTACATGCTTTTAATTCCTTGCACGTTTGCATTAAACTAGCAAAGCTCCACAGTCTGGCTTACAAGTAACAGATTTATTTCTAACTGAAAATCTCCTATGTTTACTCAAATCCAAAACTCTCTTAAATAGCACGGATTCCTACTGAACCCAATCAACAAGTGTCAATAATGTATTCCAATATATCATGGAGGTTAAGCATAGCATGAATGGATGTAGTTGTATTTCTTGAATAAGATAAGCTATATCAGAATCTAGCCAGTTATGAAATATCATACTACTTGTACAGCTTATGATGCGCTAGGAATTCTTTGATGCAGTCTTATCTGAAAGTAGCGTCTGATTGTGAGTATGTGCTTCTGATGAGCTGGAACATGTGTCAATGGAATATCAAGAAGCGGAAGGACTGCCATTTCTCATTCCACAACAAGCAGCCGATCAAGAAAAGTACAATTGTCTACGTATCCCTCCACTCAGTCATAATTTTACAGCAAACGTGAATGGGCTGAAACAGTATTTGAGTATAGCACAGCTGTTTGGCTGTCGGTGTCTCTCAGTTTTGTATCTGATTGATAGAGCTTAAGTAAAGACTGTAAATACCCAAGTATTGTTTGTGTCCAGCTTCAACGTGATATACTGTCATCAGTCATGACGTTATGATTTATGAGCGTCTCTTTGTATTTACAACAGACTTCATGGCAATGTTTTGATGATAAATCACAATGCACAAGATGATAGTATACTAATTGAATTACAATTTTAAAAGATATTCAAACAAATCTGAGAGCTTCCTGTATGCAACAAGCTGGCAGCAACATACAGTTTGTCAGTTGATAGACCTATCAATAAATGATTCATTTTTGTAGGGTAACAGATACTTGTGTACATCATCTCCTCTGTTAGGATCTTAAATATTTTCATATCTGACACTTTGTTTAAGGCTTTAAGGGATGGTATTGAGCACTCTGGGCTTAACACTAGTAGGAATTATTCTCAGAAGTCAAACAGTCGTCTTTTTAGAATCAATTTATGTTCAATAGGAAACCTCTCTTTTTAATTGAAGTGAAGGGGGTTGGATAAAATTGAGCTGAACTTCAGAGTTATTTTTGATTTGTAGATATCGTTAGGATAAGGGTGAAATGAGTCTAGCATGTTTGATAAGCCTAGGACAAAGTCCGGAAGTAGGCTACGGTGTTAGCAAGTTAGGATGCCAAGTTAAATGCAAGTTTGTGATGGTTAACGTACTCTACAAGATACAAAAATTTCAATATCAAGCAATCACTTGAGGTTTAAATATCAGGAATTCCTTTTTTGTGCTTGTGACGTAAGCTTATGTGTTATTTTTAACATCGACAGTCACTGGCCGAAGTAGGTTTTGTAAAGTACTGCAGACGTGCGTTATATTTGCCTTGCGTTCCATTGATATGACCGGTAATCAACGGGATGCATGGGAGATGTATAATCACTAGGTCTTTTACAATTTAATTTAGGCATAAAATCTAAGGGTTACGACCTTTAAATACGTCATATTAAAATGAGAACGTTCATCAAGTCCAATAACAAACAGGTTTACAGTTAGTGATCATAGGTCACTGTGACGCCCGGGATACACTGCAAGGTTGGGTGATCAGGGGATCTAGATACCTCATTCCTTCGGATTGTTAAGTATGTGTTGCAACAAAAAGGTATGACCGTCTTAAAACAGAAGTAGGAACTTGTTATTTGGGCCTGAAGAGCTATCGACGAGGGTGCATTGATCATGAACGAAAGCTTTATCACCAAGGATCTTTGATTCCAACCTTTATTTATTGTCATAGTTTCCATATCTAAAGTAAACCACCTGCAACAAGAATAGTTACCTGAAGATACAATTAAAAATGTATGAATCTGGAATCGTCTAAGTTTCAAATTTAAGCAAGCCTCCAAGAGCAAGTGATGTTATGATCTTGTAACCGTTTAAATATTTCTCAGCGAAAAGAAACCAGAGGTAGCCCTACAGATGAACAGGAGGAGTCACTTTGCTTGTGCATATCTATGAACTGTAGCTAGTCTGACAATAAAGATACAGTACCTTTGTTCGCTCCAGCCTTTGATGAACCATCTCGCCGAGTAATGTTGTGTTATGAAAACAGGAACGTCAATGAAAGCCAGTCCTAGTGCGTTGTCTCTAGGTCCCGCTTATGACTCCTTCCCAGCGCTCTTGATTGCATGAGCTACCGTGCTGTCAACCAGTATCGAAGACACCGCTCTGAGGAATGATGAGGTGTTATTGTGCGATGCTTTTTTATCATTCCAAATCCCATTATGGCGTGACAATAACAACGCAGCCAATCACAATACATATCCTTTGATTTTACATGCTGTTCTAACTGGGATCCATCCAAAAACAACTAGGTAGCCTCTAACCCATCACATGAAGACGAGATTCAGGTCTCAAACAACATGACAATGTTTCCTGCTGGAAACGATGATGATGAGATCCAATATTCGTATGAATTCTAACCAAAGTGGCGTTATCTAATTTTTTACACAGATATTGTTTCTTAAGTCTTCAATTTCTTGAAATGGAATTTTTGAAGAGTAACAACAATCCAAGCAGACGTTAATCCAAAATATAACAAGTTTATAAGCAAACAATGCAGCGGAGGGATACGTCTGAAGATTATCCACGGAAAGGCTTTCTTGGAGAGCTCAACTTTCAGAATTTTCAGAACTGATAACTACAGGGTGTTCGAGCTTTACTTTCGTGTTGAGATTTGATAGGAGTACAATCCAGTATTATTGATTGTTGTTAAAATACAGGGTAAAGTAATGAACGGATCGCGAAGTAAAAGCTGTAAGTCTCCATTAGAAAACACACGAGTTAATATATTGCTTTAGATAGGGGAGATTTATCGAACTTAAGGTACACAGAACATTCTCTCTTAATGTATTGTTTATTGCAATATACGACATAATTAGGTAGAATCAACTTCTATTGCGTATTTCCGGAGCAGAATGTACAAGTGTGCAATGTCAAGAGACGATACACTCTTGTAAGGGAAACAAATCTGAATCACAAAGAAACGATATATATAAATCAATAAGTAACCTTAATTTAGAATATATATCTTTTAAAGGTTAGGCAATTCCAATAAGATTTACGACAGACCCTCTAGTATTGAAACACTGTCACCTTTGATCTTCTGGCGATTTAAACCAGCGTTTACGTTTGTATTAACACTTTTACTCCATCGATTCATAGTCTATATTTCGTTTCATTTTTATGTTCCTTGATGCTTTAACTTGGGAACCCAAGTCAGTTACAACTTTACTCAAGGTTACTCATGAAGGTTCACACGATGGAGAGTGGTTACTTTAGTTCATTCCCCTCATCAATACTATCTTCACTGTATCAAATATGGCGTCGACTACCACAACTCTTAAAGTGCACAGCGGTTCACCAGAGAAAAATTACTTGAATAGTTGTTCAGATGACACCAGTTCGCTTGTTTATACACGTACTCAGCATTAGAGGTGAAATGAAGCTGTGAAGGTTTCATAGAACATAAATCATGAGCTCATAAGTGTTTAATAATCCATTAAAGCCTTATATCGAAGACTGATACGTATTAGGACTAATGCAGATAGTGTTTAGCTCATGACATATTGGAATGACTTTCAAGGAAGAATGAGTTGAGTTAAGAAATTAAATAATTCACTTCTTTCATTCGTAGGAACAATCATTATTATGGTCATACTGATTAGTGAAAGTTTACATTTGTCAGAACGTAATAACATTCATTCTATTCTACCAAATACAGAGCTAGTGTTACGTTATTCAAAGCGTTTTATCTTGTCACACTGGGAAAAAGAATTCTATCCCAAAACTATCTTGCAAAGTAGTGCAAATCAAACGATTCAATGAATCAGGAAAAAGTAGGTGGTATTAGCCCAATATAAAATTCTTCAAGCCGTAAACACGTCCTGGCTAAAGCAACATCAGTTTGTTTCGTGTTGATAACAGTGGCTTCTGCCATAACGTCCGCCATATTGATTTCTTGGCGTAAAATGCAATCAAAATAATTATTTACCACGCTAAGAGATAACAAATTGGTAAAGAAATCTAGTCTTGGATGTGAAACTCTCGTGGTTTTTTAAGGGAAGTGTCAATCCACAAGGGATTAAGGAGCCAATTTCATTAGCTTTCGACAAAAATGTCACATTGTGCAAACAACATGGCAAGCATCCATCATTATGAGATCTATAACAAAACCCAATCTTCTAAGGATGCAAGCTTCTCCAAAGGCAGAAATTGAACATCCTGTATAGAAGAATAGGGGTTAAAATTCTGCTCTCCCCAAATTTAACATAAACGATGATTTCAACAGAGTACTGCGGATACAGCGCGGAGAGACACTATTTGATAGCCGGCCGTTGAAGTTCATACTGGTCTAATATTGATTTCTATAATATCATAACAACACTCTACTAGTTGATTAATGATGGAAGCCCCTTTTTATTTTTGGAAATTAGGGGATAGAGTGTAATTATGTAAAGTTAGAAAGCAGATAAAGCGACATCACAATCCTTGCAAGCTTCAATATATCATAATGTGCTTTTGATGCATGTATACATTTCCATTAGAGAGAAATATAATTTAATGTTGTTCTAAGATACACTTGTCGTAAGAGTGTGCTACTCACAAATATCTAGCGCTTTGCTTCTATATGGTATGGCAGTCTTTGATCAGACAGTTCAGTTTTCATCAAAAAGGTATTCTAACTGTTTTGGTAAACAGTTTGCTTGACCATGCCAGGGGAAAGAAGGAAAGTGAGAGTGTGCATCCTTAGATATGTATATGAATTTTATCCCAGTAGGTAATTGAATCGATGCAAAGCCAAAACAATACACACAGGTGGATAGTATTTAAATTGTAATAAAACTTTTTTTGTTTTGAAACAACATATGTGATATTAGGGAAATGGCATGTTACAAAGATTATAACCTTGCGACAAGAAATGCAGCATGAAAACTCGTTACACAAGTGGAAAGCAAAGTGAGTAAAAAATGCATGACTTGGAATAAATTTGTTTTCCAACAAACGTTTTGGCCTCCTAGAGGTTCGAAGGTGATCTATCAGAGTAATTTCTAGTGTTGCCAGAGTCGACATTCAAGGGCAAATACTTTCAATAAGATTCTAGGGTAGTTGACGTGTCTAGAAATCTGCAATATGCTATCAATATGCTATTTCCACCATATATAGAAACAAAGTGCTAGCCTTGCTGGGATTATTCTTAGGTAAAAGACGAAGAGATGTAGAAAACCTGTTGGAATACTACTACATTACAGTCCACTTCGTTGTAAGCAACCTCGTGTCTGAATTCAAACCGTACAGATGTGAATGATACAAACATTGCCGAAAACGGTTTAAAGATACTATGCAAATAACAGTTCATACTGCTTCCAAAGTCTGTCATTGATTTATCAAATGAACGCGTATGTTGTTTCAAAACGCGCTGCCTCTGTCTTGAGTCCCCACATTTATTAAAGACGAGCGTTCCTTATCTGTTTCGTTGGGAGCCATCACGTGGACAGTATCCAGGAAATTTTCAGGGAAAGAAAACTAACTCTTCAAATAATAACAAGAGATCAGCAGCTCTCAACTAAATTCCTTCAGTCTCCCACGCACTTTCCTCTTCTTTCTATACGTTGTTTTTTCTGTCTACCGTTCACCACTTTGATCCTTAAGCATACTATCATCTTGTTGCTTTCATAAAAGTTGTTTTATGGAAAATTGTAAAAAGAACTAAAAACAGTAAAGATAAGCTTGATATATGTTTGGAAAGATATAGCACAAAGGTTATAGCAATAGAGATTAGGCAGATGCAGTTCAAAGATGTATATTAATTAAAAAACCTTTGATAAGATGACATTGGTCGACATAAAATTGATAAAATCTGTTACATTAGAACAAGTTCAGATAGAAATGCTGTTCATTAAGTACATGTTTAACACAAGACAGTTTCATTATCATAGCACTGACGTAACGTAATATCATACAACATAGTTTGGCATGGTATGAACAAAGCAAAACAAATGCAAGACTGAGAAGTAGCTTGACAGCTTACTCCAAGATCTTGGGTCCTTTCCATACTTAGATAATCACGAGAGGCTTCTTCAGTATTAGGCCATAAGTTAAACAAACGTTGGAGGAGAAGTATTTATCAGAAAGAAATTTGTACAATTTGTGGAGGTCAAAACAAGTGAGCGGTAGGTACATCAGGTTATAAAATATTATTATCTCTAGAGCATTTACCAATTATTATGATAACCTGATATCAACTTCTACTAACTCTCACTAGATCTAGCAAACAAGAGTATCATTTAAAAAAACTGATTGTGTGTTTATGAAGGTAGAAAGCGGTGAGGGTAATGAGAGATGACATAAATTATACTAAACATCAAAGAAGATGAAGCTGAAAAAACGGATTTCAAAGAAGGTAAAGCGCTTCACCTTCTATAAAGGATTCTACAAGCTATACGAATGCTGCACGTCAACGCTATGAAAGTACTGTTTGTAATAAAGGTTGTGTCATGGGTGAACTGCTCGATTTTATGACAATAATGGAAGTCAGCAGAGTATTGGCTACCAAGAGAGAGAGAGAGGTGCATGTAAAGACGGCGCTGCGTGCCAAGTGATTGCTGCTAACCGACAGAGCATTGCACATCAAGAAAAAGAAGTAAGTCAAGCTACTTTTGCACACATAAAGAATATTGTGTGTCAAGAGAGTGCTGCATGTCATGAGATAGCTGTTTGTCGAGTGTGCTCCATATTAAACGAGAGAGGAAGCATCATATGAAGAGAGTGGACAATATAGAAAATGATACAAAGCAAGATAGGGGTGCAAGATTGCTCTACGTCGACATAGTGTTGAAAATGCAGAGAGTGGTGTACGTAAGGGAATGTTGGACATGAAGAGGTAAACGGATACATAGAGTATGCTACATGGGTGATGTATGTCATGAGACTGCTGCACGTCAACAAAGTGTTGAATATCAAATAAGTGATGTATGTAAAGCAGGTGTTGGACATCAAGAGGTTGATGGATATGTAAAGCATGCTTCATGTATGATGCATGTCAACAAGGTTTGTATATCGAGTGAGTGACGTATGCAAGGAGAATACTGTATGTAAAGAGGATCCTCTATGCCATGAGATTGCTACTATGCGACAGGGTGTTGCATATCAAGACGGCAGTATATCTTGCAAGGCTGCAGCTTTTGAAGTGAGGATTAGACGTGAAGAAGCTACTATCTGTCAATAAGTGTCGAAATGTCACTAGGGTGCTTTATGTCGACAGAATGTTTGCATGTCAAGAGAGCTATGCATGGAAGGAGGATCTTGCAAGTCTTGAAGAAGCTGTATATCAACACCATTTTATGATAAAGTAGTGTTGCATGCCAAGAGAATGCTGAACGCAATGTAAATGTTTAACGTTGGAGATTGCAGCTTGTTGAACAAGCATCTCAGTAGAGTAAGGAATGCTAAGAGGATGATGCAAGTAAAGAAAGGGTGCTGTTCATAAGAGCATGCTTCATATCAAGAGAGTGCTTCATAAGAAGAAAAAAGCTCCATGTTAAAAGAGTGAAACAAGTCATAAACTTGCTGCTTATCAGTGGAGTGCTGTTTGGCAACAGAGTGCTTCATATGTCAAGGATATACTAGATGAAACAAGAGTGCCTCCTCTCACGAAAAATTCTAAATATCAGAGGTTTTTCGGAAGTCAATAGGAAGTTATATGTAAATAGGGTGTTCCACATTAAAAAAGTTGTGTACGTAAACAGATACTGAACACAAAAGACTGATGAATGGAAAAAAAGGGTTGCAGGTCAGGAGGTAATTTATGTCAAGAATGTTTTCCTTATTAAGAAACTAATCTATGCAGATAGGAAAGGTGATGTATCTCGATAGGGGGATATATATATATAAAGAGGGTGATTTATATCAGTGAAGTGATGCATATCAAGGAAGTGTCCCATATGTGAGAGGCTGATGCATGTAGAGAAGATGCTTAATCTATGCAGAACGGATGATATGAATCGGAAAGATGCTGCATCCCAATAGGGGGGTATACATAAAGAAGGTGACGCATATCAGTAGAGTGATGCAGATCAAGGGAGTGTCTCATAAGTGAGAGGGTGATGCATGTACAGAAGATGCTTCATATGAAGACATTGATGTATGTAAAGAGAGTAATACATTTCAAGAGAGTGATCCTTGTCAAGAGAATGGAATGCTATAATCGAGTGCTGCATTTTATTAGAATGCTGTACGTCAAAGGAGTGTTCCATTTGTGAGAGGGAGATGCATGTACAAAAGATGCTTAACATGAAGACATTGATGTATGTGAAGAAGGTGATGCACATCAGTGGAGTGATGCCTGTCAAGGGAGTGGTCTATATTAAGAGGGTGATACATGTAGAGATGCATGCATGCTTAACATCAGAAGATTGATGTATGTAAAGAGTAAGGTGTATGTAAAGAGGTTCATGCATGTAAAGGAGCTTCTCCTTGTCAAGATAATGGAAGATAAAAAATGAGTGCTTGATGTCATTAGACTGGTGCATGTGAAGAGATTACTGCAATGGATCAAAAGTCTGTTCTTTAAAAAGATAATACTTAATGCCTGGGAAACAGAACTGTTGAGAAAAGTACATTATTAACGTTGTTTGTGATTTCAGCTGAAATGAATAGCAAAATAGACTTGCTAACCTGTAAGGTGAGGTAGAGATAATGTCTTTGTCCATTAGCAGTAATAAATGAAGAAGTATGAGGCATATTAATCTCTAACATATATCTTAAAGGATTATACCAAATAAAAAACGCTGAAATTTTGTTAATAATTTTGTCATGAAGGCAACAAGGCGTCTTCCAATGCTACTTACAGAGAAGATTTGGTCATTTTATATTATAACTACGTACATTCAAGTGATTTTGATTTAAAGCCTCCTTTCAGTCAAGAAGGACTGATATAAATGTTTATAGCAACTTTGAAAAAGGATCAAGTAAATTTGTTATGTCAATTGTAATAATACACAAAATGTGTTTTATCTATTGTCCATCTACTATTCATCTAAAGCTTACCTGTAACTCAGATGAAACTTTTAAAACTTTGAAAATTAAAGTAAACAGGCCACGATTTTTATGTAGGTAATGCAGCTCTGAATCCAATTAGGTAGTAAACACTTTCACTTTAAAAAATGAAGATGATATGGTTGCTAAAAGTACTTGCTTCTACAGACGTCCCAAAAAGAATACAGGGGAGGGATATAAAGACACGGTGATTCTGTTAGCCAAGAAACACATTAACATCCAGGTATAAAGACAGTCTGTGTTTCATTGTTCCCTATTTCTGTGAAGTACTAAATATTTTTACCTTGTAAAAGAGGCATTCCACTTGTCTAACTTTGTACTAGAGATCCAGTTCCAATCCCAATAGTTAAAATGCTAGATGTCTTTATTGTTTTACACCATGTTATCTAGCCAATGTGAACAGAATTTGACAATGGCATGACTTCCAGGGGACATGACATTCGGCAACTGCTGTCCATGTGAATATTAGTGTATTGCAGGCTTTCAACACATTGACAACTTTCCCCAATGATGAGCCCTGCTTGCTTATGCTAATGCTTACACTTGTCCCTAATGACCAAAGCAAGAATGCATCACTTGACCTCTCTCTTAAATGTAAAGTATCAAGATAGGTTTTATAATTCTTAGTTTGAGTAAAAGTACAGTTATGGTGTTCTGTTACCTGTATTGAAAATTGGGACTTGGATGTATTACTTTGAAGATCAGTAATGGTACATTTAGATTATTAATGTCATTTTAAAGACTTAGTGCTGAACATTGCATGGTAGCTCTCTCTTTCAATGAATGTTGATCCCTAGCAGTGACATATGTTACTTTTGTGGTCTTCCTATGCTGTCAGTCGGTTTCCCTTATTGCTTTTAAGACACTCATTGTTGCGGTTTTCTGTGCATCCTTATATTGGTGACATTTGATCCTTCTCATGATTGCCTGGAAGTTTTATTCTGATATGTACTGGTATATACAAGTTGTATTTACTGTGATAACTGATTATGAATGAATACTTGAGAGTTTAAACTGGATCTGATGGAGTTGCTGCTTATGCCATTGCAGGAGATACCACAGGGTTACTTTGGTATGTCCTTCTAGGTGTTAAGATCTGTGCCACTAACCACAACAGCCATATCCATTCTTCTATCAGCACTCTGTGCTTTGCATCCTCTTATATACTTGGTACTGCTCTGACTGTCATTGTTCATAAAGCCCATCATAACAGTTCTCTACAGATTTTATTCTTATTTCTATTCTATCCTTTCCTAAGAGAGGGAGAGTGCCAGCAGTATGAGAATGAGCATGCCTTTATTTAGTTTTAGTTGTTCATCCTTATTTGGCAATGACACTTTGCACTAATTTAAAAACTTGGAGCAGCTCTCACAACAGATTGGCTTTCTATCATCACTCTTAAGGCCTATCATAACACTTCTCTACACCTATTAATTGCCTCCACCATATTACTACCATATTACTTTCATGCTACATATTTATTGTTGCAATTGTTTTCTTGAATTTTGCAGTTCTTATTTGCAGTTTGAGAAACCATCATCTCTCCCACCTGTTATACACACCTTATGTTTGTTGTCTTCCCACTCCACTTTCTCAATTTTAGTTACTGCATAACTCCATTAGTATTATGGCATGTTTTCATGGCTACATGCATTTACCAATTAGTATTTTAAAGGAGAATGAGGTAAAGTTGTGTTTGTAACAAGAATGTCTCCTAGCCCTCCTAGTGGTTGGAATGGTAGTTTTATCAGGTACATACAGAGTAATATATGGTATATTACTCTACTGATTGGTGGCCCGATACCATCATGTAAGCCTAGATCAATATGCATATCACTCTGAGTCATGACCCTTTAATAGGAGGTACACTAGTACTATGCCTTCTCAAAGGGCAAGGCCAGGAACTAACTGCTGGTTTCTTAGAGCTAACCTCCATGCCCATAGGCTGTTTACTATATGCCATCTGTGACCCCATAGATTGGAGTAAGCCCTTCACACTTTCTAAGGAGAGGCACTAAGCTTAGAAATTTTTAATTCTGCAATATTCTTTAGAGAGGTGAAAGGATTAGTACAGTGGTGACAATACACTGTTTGGGGGGGTTAGGGTTTAGGTTTGGGGGAAAATACAGAAATTATGTAGAAACTATATATAGAGGAGATTTTAGGCTTTAAAAGGGCAAATAGTTGCAATGATCATCATAATATTTAACTTAACATTTGTTTTCCTTGCTTACATGGGATAGAAGGCATCATATAACTGAATGACAAGTTATCCTACCTACGACCAATTCTTTACTTGTTTTCCATTCTTTTAGATCAATTCCAATTGTGTACAATCTTGTTTTCCCAGGTTGGCTTGTAGCCAAACCTCCATCAATATCTACTTGTATCAACCAAGTGTTTTCTTCAATTCTTTCCAAATGACTAAATCATTGTAAGCTTTTAGTCAGGATAAAACTCCTTGTTATGTAAATGGAACCTATTACTTGACTCCTGAATGCTAGCTTTATTGCACAGACAAGTACCACACCCATCCAATAATTCTTATAGGATAAATATTTTCTTTAACCATACGTCTTTTAGTTCAAAATGGCAGTTGTGCATCACTTACTCTTGACCAGATGGATGCAAATTCTTGAGCAGCTCCAAATAAAACATGGATTTTTGCTTATTAACTTATTATTATTGACAAATAAAACCAGGTATTATCATCAATATGTATAAAACGTATGCAAATCAGGGATGGCATCTAAGACCTTGATGTATATCAACTATTCTTACTTGCTATGTGTAACTCATGCACATTCCCAATGGTCATGTACTTACCCCACTTTACTAAGTTACCCAGGGCTACCATGATGCTTGTACCCACACAACAATTTCACACTTACTGTGATCGGCTAGTTTTTGCATCACCAAACTTGTTTTCCAACATGCTGCATACCACTGCTCAGCAAACATTGTGCTTAACGGTACACACCAGTTGTACATGTGTCTGCAATACCCATGTGCACAGTTTTTCTATAGGCATTCTACTCGACTTTCCTGTATCATGTCCCCTTATTTGGCAATTCATATGCGCACCACATTAGGATTATTTGTAGTTATTCTAGAATATACTGGTAAACTAGTAAGACAGAAGATGAATCCTTTAATTTCCACAAACTTGTTAACGAACACAACCAGTTCACTCATGATCCTACCTGCAATATTGAGCTCAATTGCCACTACTGCTGTCTTGTTTACCTATGAACTACTGATCAACTATTATTTTATATGACCACTTGTACTTAGGCTGGATTATATACACCCTGAAAATTACCTTGTTGCAGTAAACCTTGAACAAAGTGTCTTTCCTCATGCAGTCAACATGGACTATTGTTAAGAGCATTTCACAGGCTGACTATCAAAGTAGGCATTAGCAGCTGGTTTCTTTTAGTCACTTGTCACATAATCTGTTATCAAATTTGTTTATCAAGGTGCCCAAGCATTATCAAGCACATATTTTGGGCTGCAGCATGGTATACAGCCCTGAGTGAAATTACAGCTTATTTGGTTTTTTCCCTTTGGCATGGGAGTTCATTTCTTGCCCATTATTCTGGTTCCATTTGTCAGCAGACAAGAAAATTGTTTAGACACCAAATTTGATTTTATCTAATTCATTTTATTTCCTGGGAAACTATTTCAGTATCTATTAAGAAGATAAAAAGCTGGGGAAAGAGATCTTTTATCTACAACATGCAATTTCAAGCAAATATTGTTTGCATAGATACCTGAAGTAGGGGAACATGACCATAAACTTTCATCAGCACTATTTATGTAAAAATGTATCATACTTACGGTATTGTTTTATTGTGTTAAATCATGTAACAGAAAAAGGGGTTAAATAGCTCATTTTGTGTTACAGTGTGTTTCATTCTATTGTTAAATAGTTA
>JAAAKL020008226.1:0-16127 GCA_010016065.2 Carybdea cf. marsupialis auct. non (Linnaeus, 1758)
GTAAACGCCTGCAAAAACGAGTACGGATCCAAATGGATCCGCTCCCAAATGGATCCGATCTCGTATAAACGGGGTCTAAACAGTCCTACTGAAATTCGTTTGTCTTTACAAGAAACCTGAGTGTAAGTTAAATGGATTACCAAGATCTACTTATTTTTACAGCAAAATCATTGGGGATCGCCCCACTCGCCCTAAATTGTCTACCACTGGGTTTCACTTTTTATTATATCATAAAGATGTTCCTTTACGGATACGTTTACTCAATCCGATGCTGCTACCTAGCAAGCTAAGAAACTGTTCTTGCTGTGTCTTTCCAGTACATTGACATAAAAGCATTTTTCGTTCTTTTGTCGTTTTCCTGCTGAATCTATCAGCCAAACTGACGTTCGCAGGATCAACTATGACTGTCCTTTCTCTAAAGTTTTGATTCTTTGACTGCTTTGTCTCTGCTGGTTCCTGTATCTCCAATAGCAACAGGAAATCACTATAGAGAGAACTGGTTTTTAATTTATTGGATTATGTCAGTCACACAGTGTTGATTTGAAAGAAATCATCAAATTGAACCGTATCCATATCTACAAAAAGCTGGTATCTAAGGCATGGGCAACTGGAATACTTTTCTTCCCTCTTGCCAAGAAAGCCCAGCTGAAGTTGAAATAAACAATATATCTGGAAGCTGACTGTTTTTATTCTTTAATAGGACATATGAATATAGCCAAACAAAACAAACTTAGAAGTATATGAATAACGTCTTTATCAATGAATTAAATATCAAAACACAAAGTCTTAAATTTCAGCTACTGTTGAGTGTTGTTTACATAAAAGTAGTGAGTGTTTGCTAAACAAGTGAAAAAGATGCTTGTTTGCTATAGTAAAAGTTGGCGAATTTTAGCAAAGATCTTATGACCAAGACTTGTTGTTTATTCAAAGATTATAAAGGTAGGGGTCCAAAGAGATGAGGTTTATCTTTGTGGAGACAATTTAAACTATTGACAGAAGGCATAGAAGATGTGTTTGCAATAAAAACCAGTAAAATTTATAAATTCAGAGGAAGAATTGCTTTGCGAATCCTGCAACACGAGGTAATTAAAATGATGACTTTCTAACAACAGCCACAAATATACAACTCAGTTATATGACTATTATGAGTGAAGTAGTATTACAATTAACATTCATTTTGAATAGGACATCTTCCATTGTTTTATCCTGTTCCAGTGCCTTACGCTCTTTAAAAAGAATATCCAGTACATCAAGAGAAGCCAAATCAAATGCTGAAAGTGGTTTCTGCTGCTACATTTATGCACATGACATCATAATAATGTCTAATAAAACGTCTCTACAAAATTCTTAAAACTTTCAATTTAATCTGCTTTATTCTTTCTCTAGTTGTTCTATAGCTACAGGTCAAGGCCTTTAAGCGTTAAACGCGGATGAACTTTACAGAACCTACAATATGTCACTTCCAAAGACCTTTTTAATACAGCTGTCTATAAAAATAGAGATATAATGGGGATTTAATATAATCTAAAGCAATATGATGCATCTGAAAGATAACTGAAGACAGAAGGTATTTTTAATGGGAAATAAGAAAGATCACCAAATGGAGCGCCCAAAACTTTGCTGCAAAAACATGCAGAGGAATTATCTGAAAAGCTACAGATTGATACTGAAAACCACTGGGAAGTACATTCCCTAGAAACCAGTCCCCTTTTGATCATATCTCAACATGAGAAGACAGAACAAACAATCTTAAAGGAAGGCAAGATCACAAAAAAAATTATTCGAGACCCATGCCCAGGTCAAGGTGCCCGACGTAGAATATAATAGAGCCGTTGAAAAACTAACTGCTGCATAAAAATCGCAGATTTACGATGTTCCATCTTAATTGTAGTCAAGGCAACATAAAACTGAAAGCAACTCCAATTTTCATAAAAGATCCATTAAAATGTTTACAAAGCCTCCTCAGATATGTACACATTTACCAAACAAAGGCAGATTGAAATATAGAGACAAAAGTGATAACTGTTAATGTAACACATGAAATGATCCTTGTAGACTTGTAAACTGTATCCTAAGCTATAACATTAGCTTTAATAACTAAGATTTCAAATCGATGATATTTATTCCTGATTTACTGTCAAACATGCTGCTAGCGTTGATTAATAACTTTATACCATCGCCTTACTATCTGAATTTATTATTAATTCTGACGTACATTTATTTTTATCTGTTTATTTAGGAAGGCAAGATGGGAAACGTCTATCGTATCTTCACCATGACAACCAATGACAATGAATGTCCACCTGTCTTTTAAGTGGTGACTTCCTGACTCTGACAACATCCACGTGATTTTTATGGTCAACGTAGTGCGAACTATTTGAAAAGCTGATCAGCTGCAACTATATAAAAGAACCACTTGATAATTGCTATTCGTTCCGTTGATTGGACGTCGATTGACGTGGTCCCAATTCAGTTAAAGTAGAAATATTTTCACGCCATCGAATGGAAGATCATCAGGTGTTGCTTACTCTTTTAAAGGTGATACAACTTTGATGAAAATGAGCCATATGGTTGCTTGAATCTTTCCTTTTCATTAAGAAGCATTATTAAGGATCAAGTTTACATTATTTTGATCTTTAAATACCACAAATGGTCTTATGGGGGTCCGGGGAGTTGATTCAAAACTCATGTTTCAAAGAAGCACTTCTGTAAAACAGAGATTAAGCGGAAGGGCTGCTTAAGTTTAAATGTTTTCAACTGCAGAGAGGAAACTGTGTTGGATATGCAAGTAAAAGGACTAGTGGTCAATCACACCAGATCTTCCATTAAAGGGTAGGTAGCGTTGTCATTATCGGAAGATTGATGCGAAGAATATGTAGTTCTGTTGACACCATATATATTGCACAAATTGATGTGATAAGAGAACATTCTGTGTTCATTTTGAAAAGTAAAACATTTACAAAGTTTGGCATGGTACCCAATTTGGACTAATTAACTACTTAAGAAAATAGTCGATTATTATGAGCATCTACTCTCATTTTTAGCAGTTAAATGCAATTGTAGCACCAAAGAATGATCGCAGCTGGAGAGAGACCATACAGAGCCATCAATTGATAGTTGAAACAACTATCTCAGTAGGGTTTTTCAGATATTGAGAAGGCAACAGTCCTAAGTCAAATCGGTACTGAAGTTCCGATATTTATAATAATTATTATATTCAAATGATCAAAATGATGTCGTTGATTCCAATTAACAATGGCTAATGATCTTAAAGATTCGTCCTGTTTGATATTTTCTGAATATGTAAACATTAACCGATATCAAGTAACTGACTACAAAGTTCCACTCGATAGAAACTATCAAAAAATTCAAGGCTGTTGGCATGTAATTAAAATAGGACCTCCTGAATAAATTAATAATTATAAAAGAGAGTGACATTAAGGGCTACATTGATAAAACTTCTTTACATTTCGACAAGCGCGATCTCCATTGATGCCATTATCACTCTCACTAGCAGGCTCTAGCACATTTCTCTAACAATCAAATCAATATTCAGAAATTGAGATAACTTCCCCGAAATGAAAATATATTTTTTACCAGTTCATGAGTTGTACAGACACCAGCCGAATTATAACGAAACATTCTATTGAATAGACGACACAAGATTCATGGGAGGTAGAGTGATTGACATGTTCGCCATCATGCTGGAACTCAAGTAAATTTCAGTACGGAGTTTGGGTCCAACAGTGGTCTTGTTGTGTCTCGAATATCTCAACGCATGCGCTCTGTTTAAAAGCTACTACATATCAGAAGAAACTCGAAGAACAAGAACATGGGTTAAAAAGGGACCCATTTAAAACATATCTAAGGAAAAACAAAATAAATTACGTTATGACATGGACTAGGATAATGATTGAAAATCTGGATATGAGTACAATAGTAAAATATTAAACGCGAAAGCAGGATATTGTATAAAAGGAAAGATATTCTCCTAAAGGCAGGATGTGACCTTAAACATGACTTCAAATTAACCAGAATGCAAAGCATGATGGTAATAGGTACTTCTGTGATACCTCAGTTTAGTAGCTATACTCATTTAGATAATTAGGGAGAGGGGCGAAAGAGGGACAAGAGCTGCTCAATAAATTGTTCTCATGATACAATGTACCATGAATAAGGCCTCTTTGAAGGGCGCTTTCAACTTTACTATTAAAACGGTTGGTGATTTAAGTCGGTGATAGATAAATACTAAATCAATAAGTCAATATGCAGAGATAAGAAAGTGATACTAAAACACTGTCTAACGCTAAACTTTCAAGCCCAAAATATATTATGTGTATGTGTTTCTAAACAGAATCAATGTGACAAATATACGACATGTATATGAAAATGTAATCAGAAAAGCTAAGTTAAGTTCAAGACAAATGATTGCCACTCTGAATGAAATTATGAAAACAAAAACATCTTATCGGTACTCATGTGCAAGTGCTAGAAACCAATTTATCTGTTTCAAAATCATTTGAAGTATTTATAAATTGGTTGTAATAGCGTTAATGCCTCTGTCATTGCAAGCCGTCTTTCTATTTCTAATGACAATATTAGCCACCTGTTTGAAATCGGATTTCACATCCGATTTAAAATTGTTGTGATTACAATTTTCATGTATCTAACAATTTTGATGAATTCACATCCGTAATGAAGGAAGGATGATATCTCTAATAAACATCTTAAAAACAGAAATCTTTTGACCTCAAGGGAAATGATCTTCACCATCGCAAATGACATATATTTTCGTTACACTACGGTCTGCCTCCAGCAGTGCTATAGCTTACTGTCACACTGCAGATTAATTTCTTCTGTTCCTATTCTTATGCTACACAGTTTAAGTCAAAGGTGCAGATTGACTTGAGAATATATAAAATCAGATTAAAGATTGTACTCAGTTCTGTATTATATGTTACTAGAACTCTCGCATTTCTTATACTTAGTACTGTGATAGCAATACTAATGACACTCGGATAATCCTAGAACAAAAATTAGTCTCGTATTACTGCAGGGAAGTAAAGTCTTTAACTCTCTTATTACTATTCTATTGTCTTGGAAACTATCATATTGATCCTACTTCACTGGCTAAAGCTTCGATTCCCAAGAATAAAGTTTGGCAATGCGGTAACTCGACAAAGTCATCAATACATCAATACAGCTCTAAGTGTGATATGGACACGCATTTATTACCCTTCCAAGATCTAATAATATTTTTATTCCATACAACCCAAATTCATGCGCACCTACAGACTGTAGTCTGTTTAAAGGTTCACAGTCACTGTTCCCAATAAGGTGACCAAGACACCACCAAATATTAGAAAAAAAGCCAACATGGAATGTGTATTTTGACAACATTAAATTTTCAACAGTGCATCTTCAGTGGTCATTGAAAATTGCCTCAACCAAACTCAAACTATTTAAAGCACAAAGTATCAGCCATAATGCAAACTAAAACATAGTACATTACAAAGCAAGGTGGTATATTTCCAATGAAATATCAGAATTATACGTTTCTTGCAATCTATCACGTTGCAATACGCGATATGGTTTATACAATACATGGTATATGCATTCCACACAGGGTTGCATGAGTTCCATACAGCTGATGTTATAATTATTGATTATTGCTGAAAGCAAAAAGTCTGAAACTAAATTCTCATACAGAATTCTATATACTCTTTATTGAGTAACGTAATTACTTGTTGCCAATGGTACGTACGCCATATTGAACTTACATCAATGCCCCAAACAGACAAAACGGAGGGAGATTCGCATGGACAACATCAAAGTGTAGGCTTAAATGGAAATGGCCCTTAAGCTCCTGGTTACAACTTGTGTTTGCCTTTATCATGAAGTTAGCTAATAGGAGCTGAATTTACAGGTATTTCCTAACAAGTATCAGGACCACTATCAGCCAATTGCTTGTGCACAACATCAACACATCAATGATGAAGGGCAGAAAAGTCACACCAAAGTACACAGAATCTTTTGTAGGAAGAAAAGGTCTTGCGAGTACCACAGATAACAGGTATGAGAAGCAAACGAAATACATAAAATAATTTACTTTCGTCTACTCCAAAAATGCCAACTTTTGTTGATTCCATGAAGGGGAAAACTTATCATAGCATGGACCATAAACTTTAGCAAAGCTATCCATTCAGAGATACATTTTCCATTCTCAGACTCTGTCGATAAGGCAAGTGTTTTGAAATGTAGCTGATAAAGTTTACGCTTTAAGCTATGATTAACTCTCGTGCCATTATTAATCAATAAGCAGCGAGATTTCTTAAGTCTGTGTACTTGATTTACCCTAGTGCAGCTCTTATATTTTACTTCTTCCTCCATAATACTGCCAGCTGGAGTTGGAAATTTTAACAACTTGACGCGTGTCATCTAAAATCCTAAAATATTTAATTTAATAATTGAAAGGGAAAATTCGAGCGTTTTTTTATAGAAAACCTATATGATATGAATATCATGGAAATTCATTAGTAAAGAAGCTTGGCCAAGAGTTCCACTCAATGCAGGATTGAGGAGAACAGCATGCCTTGTTTTGCCTGCTATTGGATCGTTTCTGCATTTCCTGCCGATATCTCCAGTAGCTGCCTGAAACCAAGTTAAATATTTATCAAACATTTTGTTGCTT
Organism: Carybdea cf. marsupialis auct. non (Linnaeus, 1758); assembly: GCA_010016065.2. NCBI lineage: Eukaryota > Metazoa > Cnidaria > Cubozoa > Carybdeida > Carybdeidae > Carybdea > Carybdea cf. marsupialis auct. non (Linnaeus, 1758). The sequence goes on from JAAAKL020008226.1 coordinate 6,692, forward strand.
GTGAAAGCGACATGAGGGATTCCTGTCGATATTGGGGGTACGGTCTTATACAGGTAATTGACAGAAGTCCTGACAAACGAAGTGAATACAATTTGGGTGGCACAGTGCAAATTATCCATTGATTTCCGCAAATGGCTGTGGTCCCTTGATATTAAAAATGCACCTCTGAAACTTAAATAACGTCGTTGGCACATATTTGATCATAGACGGATCTAATTTATAAGACATTGGGCTATAAATATTGATAAATATTGGTAATTTCCTTTTATAAAATCGCATACTTACTGTTTCATAAATTTAATCATGACGATGATACTAGATGTATATCTCACATCATCCAATTTCACGTTATCAAATATGACATTCAACTACTTCATTCCCTCAGTCCTTTCTTCATCTCACTGAATTCGATTCTGCATAAACCCATATACTATTGCATACCTACAGATACATGACATGCAAGGGTGACATACTACAAAAAGCAGTGTTTTCCCACAAATGATAATCAATGTCACATCGATTCCGTCCGAACACCCTAAGCGCACTTGATTCTCATACATGTTCAACGAGTGAATACAACCTATTAAAATTATTAGTTTAACTAAAAAGTTAGATTATCATGTATTTAATAAGGAAAATATCGACGTGCTAAAACCCGTTAGTCAGCTCATGAAAGGACATTTCTGTTTCAATGATTCTGGTGTGGTTGATAAGATCATCTCGTTGCTGTCAGCTTAGAATTCTGTATCATAATATTCAAATCAGTTGTTTCAGAGGAAGTTAAACCTTCTCTACGGAAACAAGCTCAGACAGGAAAATATCACTCAAAGATTGTTGTCGGAGGGAACGGCTTGCATTTTATAGTGGTCAGAATAGATCACACAAGTCAGGTCTTTTCACGGTAAAGTTTATCTGCGTGGCACCGCATCGGTATGGATGTCATTTGCAAAGGAGGTGTCCCAGTGCTTTTTGCGTACCAAAAATAAGCACATCATCTGTTCCCTTCGTCAAATCAAAGTTAAGGTAAGACGCTACGTAAATTAAAATCATCAAAGATTAACGTTAGTACTTCTTGGATACTGATTCTGATGACATTTGCTGCGATTAAATAAAAAGAAATATAGTGTTTGGGATGGTGCTGTCGTTGGTCCTTTAGAATTCTTTAAATTTACTTCCTCGTATCAATGAATTACTTTGTACACATCGGTCAAGAGTACGGATACTGATTGTTCTTATAACGAAGAAAAAAAAGGTCAAAAATCCTTCCCTTACCTTGCAAATCTTAATTAAGTTACGATAACGATGACGAAATGTCGAAGAGTGGCTTTGGGTTAAATATCCACATGCAAACAAGTACACTCCAGTCTTGCGTCTCAACTATCGTGATTATTGCTAGATTCACGATGTGTTGAAATCATGACCGTTGACTAGTTATGGTTTCCATGTCTTCCTACAAGCTTGACGATTTTAGCTTCATTGTCATGACACTTTGATTGGTTGTCTAATGCATTCGAAAACAACAGACAGATGAGGATAAAAATGTGTGGATAAAACTCACGAGGCCGAAGGATTAGATCAAAGCGAAGTGTCTTGGTGATCATTTAATTTGCCTTCTCTGTCTAGAAAGGAAGTGAGTTGTTCGCTCACTGCAATGGAAATCTTTGTTAATTAAGTCGAGAGTGGTACCATTTTGGATGTAGCTGGGCTCGCACTTAGAGCTCTCTCAGCAGAGACAACGTATCACCACGTTTAGCAATTGCTCGTTATTGCCATTTGCATTGCATATTTATTGATTGACTGTAACAACGACAACGCATAGCTTATTTTGGGAACAACTCACACTCGCACCGAGTATTCCCAGTCTGAACGTAAACTTTCAATCCCGCAAAACGAAAGCTGAAGATCACGTTGCGGGCCGTGCTGTTTCATGACACGTGCCTTTGATTGACATAGTGATCATTAAGTGTGTCGTGACTTCTGCCAACATGTGAGAGGGACAAGATAACAGACAAATTTTTCAAACATAAAGAGCAACAGATTGATGCTGATGTACCAATTATGATGCTGCTGCGTGTGCCTGTTTCTACAACGTATTTAATGGCAACATGTGAAGCAGGCCCGTAGCTGGGACAAATTCAGCAAGAGGTTTTTACATGAGGGCAATGTAAAAATTGCGACGTTAAACTCTATGTACCAAGTCACATAAACGTTCTGCATGCAGGGGGGAGTGTTAGTGTGCAGAGGGGATTCAACCCCCCCTTGTGCCTGATGTGAAGGGAGTGTACAGATAATGTAGCGCTATAGCATGCAGATTAAGAGGTGCAAGTGATGATGTGTACTTCTCTGTACATTGTAGATTATGACAGACAAATTTTGGAACAGACGAATCTCAAAATACTTTTCAAGAACGAAAGCTGTTGCAAGCAGCTATGGAGTAAACTTCAAAAGCATGGTGTAACTACAAAACGAAGAAATTCTCAAAGTGTCTTGGTAAGGGGTGTTCGACAGACTTAATGATTGATGAGAAAAGGAGAGACGCGCAGCAGGAATCATTATCCATCGTTTCCAATGTAGAACTGAATCTATTAAATCTTCACATTATCGAAGCATTCATTTTTTAATTTATTATCAAGAAATCAACAACGATAGCCTTCTACAACACTGATGTAAACATCAAGCCATCACTGTACGACAAAGATGCCACAAGGACCGTAAATGGGAGAATTGAAGCAATAGGAATTTCTTACCAAAACGACTTTCGTTAAAGTTTGAACATATTGGTTCGTGCAAAGAAAGTATACCTTACATAAACAAACCAATAACTTCCCCTCCAAAAAAAACCCCCACCAACAAACGACCTTAACACTAAAAACTCTACGTCGCGGTAAAAACTATACGATTCAATGAACGGATAAGACAGTCAAATCAGTAATCCTGTGCTTTTATGCCTCGATCATTTCTTTCATCATCGAGTTGTTCTGAACGAGCTTGTTTCACTTCACCATAGTTCTTTCGGGAGACAGACTGATGACAGTGCAACTAAAAACATTTTCTATATATTTTTTTTAGGGGGGAGAGTACACAAACCATTCTACAGATCAGTATTATAAGTCATCTTTTCATTACAACGTTTAGTAAAGGTGGATGATAGTGCCCTTGATGTTCGTGAAAGAACGACGTTAAACAAAGAGTCGAGCCTAGTCAAAGCTCAAACAAGAAAAGCCCTCCGCTAAACATTTACCATTTGGCTCCCGGCGTTTGTTACTGAGCGATGCTAAGAAGGCCCCATCGTTCAGTAAAGGACGAGTCGATTACTTCCGGGGTTTTTCAAAAATAAGCGTTTAGCACGCGCCACTGGCCATAGGCGTGAAGGCCTGGGCTAATTCGACCATCAACGGTATCTGTGCATCTGATTATATATGCAAACGCATTGAAAATTGCGTACAGCACAAAGAAAAGAATTTACATTGAAGTACGGAAGTGGAAATTCTAGATCCGGCGATCTGCCGATCGAAGTATATTATCACGTCCTTATTTCTAATTCAAACTGTTTCACATTCAGGAAAGAAATACTGTTACACCCAAAGCTAAAAAGTAACTTCATATGTTACAAAAGACACCCCAATAATAAATGGTGTATTAGAAAACATACTCATCTTATGCTCAGTCGCACACAGATAGCCAGCGGTTGGCTTTAGACATGTCATCAACTCTCTTTTAATAATAATAATAATAATTATAAAATTTATATAATTGTAGGTTGGGATAAATAACGGGAGAGGGGACCGGGGCGAGGCTGAGGTTTCTTAAGACTTACATCTATTCGGGCCTTTTGTAGCGGGCATAGTACAATCAATATGCGAACGGTTGCTAGACTGAGAGTAGCAAAAACGTTGTTCTTATAAAGAGTGTTGAAAATAGAAAGAGTGAATAAAGCAAGAAATCAGGTATTGTTGGTACAAAGCTGACACAGAAAGGTCATTTACGAGTGCAAGCAATAAAGACCGTTCAACATCTTTGGCCTCGTTTTGAAAAGGTAGCGAATCGAACACTTGTCTCCAACTAGAAAAGTGGCTAAAAATGGGCGAAGGGAAGTCTACATCATAAATATCCAAATGGTGGCGAGTTTAAAAGAATGCGGAGAAGAGAAAAAATACTGGGACTCGACTGACGGATTTGGTGTTTCAATGACACCTGACGTTTTGCAACATTTTACATACACAAACAGAGTTCAGCTGGGAGGGGGATGGCTCCAGGTATATTGGGAAGCTAGGTTCAAGCTTGATGAAACATGCAGGGGCATGTTCCTAATCGCACATTCTTAAAAACGATTAATGGTAGGGGCGCTTCGGGAAGATATCGGGTGTTACAAATGCCACTATTTCGCCTTGAAATAAATACTTCTGCTTGAACTTTTTATGGCACAAAACGTTCTTCGGTATCTAGATGGATTTTATGGTATCTTCACTCGAATCATTCAAACATTTAATGAGTTGATGCAACCTCATGAAGGGTGCAACTCAATTCTGGACAGCAAAAATAATTTTTAGCAAGAAGTCTGCTTGTTGGATTGTTACAATCATTAAAAGATCTAATCTTTCCTTGTTAGCAGCTTTAAGGGTGACTACTTTCAAAATCAATCGGGTCGGGTGGGATGGTGGTCTAAGGAATGACATACTGCTCGATTTCAGAGCATAACCATCTATTTTCCCTCTAAAATCAGACAACAAAGAGAATTATTACACTCAACTCTTCACGTGGTCGGAATTACTATTAAAATATGCTACTCTGTTTATCACATTAAAACATTCAAATTAGATTTGTTTCACGCGTATCCCCATTTGTTGTATTGAAAACTTAAAAAATTAGATATACATACATGACTCCTGTTACACGCCTTTATTGTCGGAACTACAAGTCCCTCAAGGTAATGATATCTCTACATAGTTCCTCTTTCCTCATCATAACGCGTGGGACACTTGGAATAATCCATTAAAACAAAACAAGGATGGCAAACAGTAACAAGGGAAATGGAGGGGGGCTTACTGGCTAACCATACAACAATGATTCAAATTCAAATACTTACATCTGTGTAGCATAATCCATCGATGGTATTGACACAAAAAAGTATTCGATCGAAATATACGCATCGATAATGTCTGAAGAATCATTAGCACCATCCCTCTAGTTAGCAAATCCGAAAATAAACACACCCCAAATAATCACCTTTTCCAATCGGTACACCCCCTCTTGTGATTACTATTTCCAATCAGTACCCCCCTCTTGTGATTACTATTTCCAATCAGTACCCCCCTCTTGTGATTACTATTTCCAATAAGCAGCCCCTCCAATAAGCACAGTTTTCAATAAGGACTTTATCCAATAAATATCACCGCGATAAGCATCCCCCTTTAACTACCCTCCTATAAGTGACGCATTGACTCTTAAATGTACGGTAATGACGAAAACTCTCGCACGGAAAACTCGCTACCATGTACGTATGCATGAAGAACAATGTTGACTACGTCTACAGATATCTCAGTTTAGTCTGATTCAGTGTTAGTTGCATCTGAAAAAGATACTAGTACAATGGAAACGCTATTTGTCAGAGCTACGGCTTTTGTCCAAGATACCGTGTGGTTGAGACACCCTCATATACAAGCACTTGCCAATGCATGCAACTGGTACATAAAGGCAAGGCAATGTCAAAATTCAGGTTGACCTCGAGTTTTTCAAAGAGTCATTTGAGAACAATGCATGATGAAAATGTGCAATTCTTCGAGTTCGGAAAAAGGTCAGGCTTCCATATTTGATGATACCGGCAAAAGGGGCCTGTTTCATGTCATATCCATTTTTTATGTGATTGACACTTGTGATGGACGCTAAAACGAGAAAAAAAAGAAAGAACATGAGTCTGACTAGAAACTGATAGAACTATTTCTACTCCTTAAATAAAGTACAGCAAGAAGACTAATCAAGGCAATTCTTTATGTAAAATGATCACTTGAGTGTAGCTCAACGTCAAAGGCTTCAGTTTAACCTTCAACCCGGCATCAATAGTACTACAAACAGATTCATAAAATCAATGTTTAGAAATCTACTTTAAAAGATCATCTCCTACTTATAAGAGTTATCTTCGTTCTTTTTCTAATTATTAATTTTCATAATTGATTTTTGACGATGCATCAGTTAACACTGTTATGTTACTAAAAGTAACTAAAACCTTTTCGTCCTTTTCCCCTTTCTTTCTTTCTTTCTTTCTTTCTTTCTTTCTGTCCTTCCTTCCTTCTCTCCTTAACTCTTACTGTTGCTAACGTTCATCATTAATTGAAGATATTCACGAAGTTATCCGTTTAGAAATTATTGCGCGAGAGAGGCAAAATATGAATGACAAGAGGGCGGAAAACGGCTTAACAATGACCATGGAAAAATCTATAGAGAAGTGTGAAATTGGCAATATCACGACGATGAGATTTCATAATGCAATGCCGGACTAAGGTTCGTCTCTTGCAGCATTACAAAACAGGTGGTTACATGTGACAAAATAATGGTTTGGAAGAGGCTCCAGTCAAGATGTGTCAACTGTATTCAGCGCAGAGGCGAGCAACGGACTCCATGGTATTATCAGAAGTATGGAATTTAAGGATGAGCAGCCTCCTTTGCTGCTAGCATAGCAATCGCCTTCGAATTACCATATATCGATATCCAAATTTGTACAACGATGTGAGTGAGTGAGTACACAATTGTAGTGCCAAAGAACTTGATTATCTCTCTGTTTTGTTGCTTAAACATAAAATTACTTGTTTACTATCTTCGCTCTGGTAATGGTACTTATGTTTGCATCTTTACCTGAGGAAGGAATTGTTTATGTTTGTTTGTCGTTGCTAACGATCGTTGCCCTCGCGTCAGGGAAATAGTCTTTGCATCACACAAGCAAAATGGAAATGTCGGTACTACAAACTGGAGAATCGGTTGAGAATGCAAAATTTAGCTACAGCATCAGGAAGTGTTCTATTCCTTCTTACGTTCGGAAGATCAATGATGTCTATGTTCGTAGTGCATAAAGATTTAAAATGATCTTCTCCTCTTCCACAAGTAACTTAGATCCGATCCTAATAGTATTGAAATCTTCACTTTATTTCAAACAATAATTTATTTTCCATATAGAATTTGTTTTCCAGACTATAAGAACTTTCATATTATTTTTCCTGAGACCCTAGAGCGCACAGAAACATCTTTGACCCGAAACATCTAAAAAATTACAACATTTGCTCAACAGAAGGATTCTCCTTAACTATTCATGCTGTGACCTCGACTTAGTTCTATGTCCTTATCTTTGCCTGGGTATGCTATACCTGCCGTCAATGGCGGCACGCCCGTCACGTATGTCAGTGGGCGAGGTAGGATTCGAGTGGAGAGTGCTGCTACTCTACTTGTTTACACAACCATTATCATTGCATAAACTATCCTTTAAGAAAATGAAGCATACATAAACAAATAGAACGCTTCGTAAGTGACCCATGGATGAACTCGGCTGGTGAAAACACTCATCTCGTTTCTCTCTGATTACAATCAGGTACTTTGTTGGCTTTCAAAATTCTTTTTGCGATTAAACTGTCATGGGCGCATGAAAACCAACCAGACTTAACAGACAACGGTCTTACGGAAACCTGCCTGAGGCATGTTTGGTTCAAAGGCATTTAAGTGTCTTACTTGTAATCAAAATTAAATGAAAGCATTCAGAAGCACTGATAGCGTGCATGATAACTTACTACTTTGATACAAAAGTTCTGAAAAAGAAATGTAAGTTTATAACGTCTGCGATCACAACTGCCACTTGCAATACCCCCTTCATTAGTCAATAAAACGGACAATAGAGGAAGATGGAGTAGCGATCACGTCTCCCTTCTCACTTAAGTGTCCGTATAATTAATGTGTAGTCCCCGTACAGTAAACCTTTAAGTAAAATATCGGCAAACCCAGCCAAACACAAATCAATCCACCAAAGACAGCACATCGCTTCACGGCAAGATACTAAATCCAACACGAATAATAACATAATTTCATAAAAGAATAACTTATACCGAATTTACCTCTTAACAGACGTTCTCACCCAAACCAAGGAGTGAACCACTTCAAAATGGGACAAGAACTAACCAAGCAAACTCAACACTAAATACAAACAAAGTCAACCAATTCCAAGTCAAAGTCACAACTGTCCCTATACAACCCAACAAATACAAATCAAGTTACTATGCCAACGCAAGTTGTTTCTGGCAAACGCAAACCTGAACTACAGCACACCTAGTATTGCCAATACCAAATCAAATCAAATCTATCCATCTCAACCTTAGTAAAACCAAATCAAAAAAGCACTAAAAGATAGTCAATAACATCCTGCAAAGTCAACCAAATCAAATACACACATAACCAAGTCAAAAGTAAACTAAAACAGCATTTAAACGAACTCCACCACAAACCAATTAAATCAATCAAAACAATTTAAATCTATCAAGCCTGAAAGAAACGCCATTAAAACCAAATTAGAGCAAACAATTCTAGCAAGCCTAAAAGAAACGCCATCAAAACCAAATTAGAGAAAACCAATTCTAGCAAGAATAAAAGAAACGCCATCAAAACCAAATTAGAGAAAACCAATTCTAGCAAGACTAAAAATTAAACCAAAAGAGACTTAATCAAACTCAAAACTAAATCCAGCAAACAAACTCAATCCAACTACAATCTATACGAAAAAAATGAATACAAATCGAAACCACATCAGCCGAATCAAAAACTGAACAAAACCCAATCAAACTACAGTAAGCAAAACAAAACAAACTAGAACAACACAAGCGATTATTGGAAAGTAGTAAACAGAGCATGCTGTTCATGATTTGCACCCCCAGCCCCCGAAAAACGATAAATTGTTTCTGCACTCCGACCTAGTATCTCCTGATTTCTGAATTTTCCGGTTTTTGCGTCCAAGGGGTGACATATCAGACCCCACAAAGAAAAGTGAGAAAAGTAACATATTCTAGTATCTCAACGACCGTGCGAAACACACAAAGACTTACTAGTACCAAAGTGGGCTTCACTCAATAGTTAATTTTCGACACGAATAATCAATTGATGAGGCTTGTTTACAGTGGGCATTAAATAAAACCCTGTCTATGTGTGCTTGTATGTTAATAAAACATAAATATATATTAAAACATACAAACACACAAATAAACATTTATAACATACAAACATACAAATATACATGTATAACATACAAACATAAATATATATTAAAACATACAAACACACAAATAAACATTTATAACATACAAACATACAAATATACATGTATAACATACAAACATAAATATATATTAAAACATACAAACACACAAATAAACATTTATAACATACAAACATACAAATATACATGTAT
>JAAAKL020008227.1:0-16127 GCA_010016065.2 Carybdea cf. marsupialis auct. non (Linnaeus, 1758)
ATATAAAGAAAATCATAATTTAAATCACTAAAATGCTTTAAATTTCAGTACATTTTAAAAGTTGTATATTCACAAAAATTTGACATAAAATAGGACAAAAACTAGTTCTGCTGAAAACATCTTGCGTTAGGACAAAAACTAGTCCTGCTGAAAACACCTTGCGTTTTTTAAGATGGCACGGAAAACATTTAACGTCTCATTCGCCTGACTGTGATGTAATATGTGCATATAAATGACACAGATTAAAAGAGTTATTGATAAATGGCAGTAAATGTTCGGGGTATATCCAGAAGAAGAAAGCCCTTGGGGGAAGGGGGGAATTGCACGGTATGAAATATCGAAAACTCCGATCAGGAAAATGATCTTATCCAAAATGATAACGTTATTACACACAGAATTGCTGCAGTCTTCATAATCATTATCAATCGCACAGAGCATTAACAGACTGGGTCCTTGGTGCTGGTGATCCTAAATGTCAGGGGGTATCTTGCTGCTCTATAGTAAGGACATTTCTAGTAACACTATGACGATTACGAATACATTTACATTTTTATGACAGTCCCTTCACTATACACATAAAATAGGTTAAACTGTCATAAACAAACAAAGATTTCTCTATAATCAAACTACGGTTCAATTTTTAATCTCATTAACAGACACAATTCCTATTTGTGGGGTGAGCGGTTGTATGTGACTATTTGTAGAGCTCTTTAGGGAGAACCATACAATAAAAAATCATTGCATGACAACGGTTTTCGAAGCTTGATTAAGCAGCGATGAAAGAAAGAAAACTTACTTTCTACTTGGTTTTTCAGCTTTTCCATCTCGGTCTGTTCTGCTTTCGGATCCTCATCACTACTGCAACTCAAATTTTTCTCATCAGGATCATAGTAGTCTGTGTCATCTGGAAATACACAGAGTAATATCATCATTGACGATCAATAAATGCAAAGGAGCTTTCATAAAATGTGACAATTTCCCTTCATACATGACTAGTAGTTTGATTTGAAGGATATGAGTGGAGTATACTGAAGCCATTTTCGAGTTCTATCAATAATGGCTATCTAGGTACTGAGGCAAAGTAACGTTTTCCTTCAGACCTTATGTCAAGTTTAAACAAAGCCCTAAATAAACAACAGGTGAATATTAAAGAGAAGCATGAGTTAATATGACCTCAAGAACTTTTGAATTTTTATCTCAGAAGGGCAGCAGGGGATCAGGTAATGCCAGCAACTTTCCTACAATCAATTTTTTGGGAACAAGAGGATTGTATCTATCACATAACCAACCTATTTTTACGAAAGTAAGTACAATAACTCTTTGATAACTATCAGATGCTGATGTTGTTTTTCTATTTTCACGGTGTATAGTCAGCCAACTTTTGCAGCGGGTTTTCACGATTTCATTGTTGATTGTTCTCGTATTTGTTACTTGCTCCTTGTTATCTGATACGTTGATTCCTTTTCATATGGTCTATTGATTCTCATAAGTAACATGTTTATTGATATCTGCCCCGTTAATTATTATTTGCTTGTTTGTTTGTTATATAGTCTGCTTATAGCTATTAGTCATCTGATACGTTGATTGATGTTTGTCTATTTTAACATGGTCTGTTGGTTGAAATTTGTGATCATTCATCGAAACCTTCTCTGCTACTTATCTGTTCATTTAATTGTTATTCTATCTTCGTTCTTTGATTCTTAAATTTATTGGCTTATTTCACAAACTCTGCCCACTACCATGACCTTCCATAGTTCACAGCCCCGCAACCATCACATTTTCTGGACTCTGGTGGCTACGTTGGTGGGTGTTTAAAGGAACATCAGAGGCCGTGTTCAAACGTCTAGAGCGGTCACCTTACCACCACTTTGTGACGACTACACCTAAATATCATTCCTTGACTCATGTGGTGCGCACTTCATTTGATACTAATAGCCTCAAAGCACCTATGTTTTGTTTAATAGCAAACTTCAATGAGCAAAATCTTCAGTTGTAGACTATCTATTAGAGACCTAATTCCATCTACCTGTCCATATTCCACTGGTTCCGTCCCGATATATCACGGAAACTTACACAATGAACACTCGACAAACCTTGCCAACTAAACAGCTCAGCACATTTCAGGAATTAGGTGAATCTTAAGGATACAAGCACGAAAAAAACGCATTCAAACGTTATATATATCATGGAATCAATTTACTAAATTCAGTGTGTACAGAACCGTGGATTAGCAACTGAAAGGGCACAATGGTGTGCCCCAACTGTGAGAGTCGCAGCTACGATCCTCTTTAGACATCAAGAGTGTTGGATTATGAATAAAACCCTAATACTTTCGTGTATTACACTGGTAAAGGAAGTAAACTTTGCAATGGAAAACATTTCCTCTTTCTCAGGTTCACTGAAAGTAGGTGATCTATTGTCGGGCATGTGCAGTGCCAATATTAAATCAAACCTCGAACAGTCACCTCTTTTATTAAAGCAAAGGAACTCTATTGCTGATTACAACGTATCTAGTTCAATGTAGCTGAAACAAAGCAAACACAAGACAAGACAAAGACAAGGGCTTGAGCACGAAGAGTACTGAGTGTATATCAGCAAATAAATACGGAACAAAATGTGCGTAGGGGTACTTAGTAAATTGAGGGGGAAATGATGGAAAAGAACTTGCGAGTAGATATAGAGTTTTTCAGGCAATAGTGAGGACGTACAAATTATCCAAACAACATCCTATGTGAACATTTGAAAATACTTTCTTTTTTTTCTTCATTTAACGTCTTTTATTCCCAATCATGGGGTTTGACGGCGCCCATACTCATGGGAATTGTTATTGGAGCATAGAGCACTTTAAGACCGGATGCACTTCCTAGCGTAACCAATGGTCCTTCCAGGAACTGAACCCTGACCCTCTAGAACCTCCAGATCTGATGGCCAGGAACTTATCCACTAGACCACGGCGGCTCCATAGCTTGGTAATATAATGTAGGTTGTATATAAGCGGCCACATTTCTGTCTGCACAAACTTGCGCGAAGCGAAACAAACTGCGTCAATTACACAATGGCTACGGTTAAGAATTTATATTCAGAGGCCATCGATTAACGTGACCTTTGTCAGAGCAATAAAGGCGTAATGATCCTGTTTCATCTCCAGTTTGATGCGCAATTACTTCAAAAAATTTATAATCGATTTCTCTTCTTGAGGTAAAGTGCATAATAATTAATCACATCAAGTTCAATGCCAGAAAAGTCACAATTACGTACAATGCAAATGTAAGTCATCGGCACAGAACTGACATAGTTATCATCCTAAATCTTACTAGAAGACAGTTCAATGTATTTCAGAAAGCTAGCCACCGGTTGGTGCTGGGCCATATCAATAAGAATTGGAAAGTTGTGTAGCTATATATCTTGACCTAAGAAAAACCAGTAGAGTTTGTACAGCATTTTCCAAGAGAAGAAAACCGTGTATGTTGTGCAGCTCAGCCGGGTAGTAAAAAGTATCAAAAAGGAGAAAAAACGAGCGCACACGGGCAGAAAAAATGGAAAGCACTGCTTTGAGTAAAAACATTTTTCAAGACAATAATTTTTTTCCTGAGTAATAGATTTACAGGAGTTGTTAGAACCTACAGAAAACGTATTTCAATGATTTTTGGCACAGCACTTTCTATGCAGAAAAAAGAAACACTTTCTACACTAACTCAACAAGGAGCTTACTTATTCCTACACTATTATCAAATTTATAGGATGAGAGAAATATGTGTAAACAGCCCAATCTCTAACCTTGACCTCTTCCTACTCTTATAAAGGCATGACAAGAAAATGAAATTAGTTAAAGCTTTGATATAGCAGTCTGCTTAAACTTCCTTTGCTTTGCAGTTATTACTGCCTACAATGGACGTAATGCGGAACGTACCTGTCTGCAGATTAATGCCTTCTTCTGCATCCATCTCAGCCATTGAAAGCCTTCGAAATTCTCTCATCCCTAGCAAAATAAGTGGAGTGTCAATTATATAGTAGTACAGTAACGTCTCGACAGTACGAGAATATGTGAACGGAAGCAATAGGTTCTACGTGGATTAATCTTATCTCAGACTCAACAAACATTGTGCACTCTTAGTTGTGTAAGGCTTCTGTTTCTTCTGGTGACATCAAAGCGTGGACTGGCGCAAGCACGAAAACGCTGGGTTGTATGATAAAGGCTACATAGAAGTAGAAATTCTTGGTGCATACTGCTGCTGCTGACAGGAACAGGGAACCTCGTTAACAAGGATGCGGAAAATGAACTAAATTGAAGATCTTCCGTTAATCTGACGTATGGCTTTAAATTCACAATCAAACTTTCTATGAAATACTGTTCTTATCTAAGAGCTTCGGATCGTAATTTTTATCTTCTTCCAACTTGATATTTTTGACCAGATTGGTATAGGATCTCTCTTAGGAGTAGTTTTAGTTACCCTAAAAATAACATCAGTCTATTCCTCAAACCAGTAACAGAGTCCATTATTCGATTGCTAAAAATATCAAGGTATCTGGCACTGCAGTGAAACTATTTCATATGACGATACAGTATGCTAACCTTATCAATTTTACCACCTCAACCTGAGGGGATTTGAAAGTTCCTTCTCTGCGATTCATGGCCACATTTTCAAAACAAAGTAGTGCCATAAGTACACTACATCTTCGACAGATACCCATCGGCAACCCAAAGTATCTAGAGAGGCTGTGTCTCTGCATCAGAATAGCAAATTTAGCAAATTGTAACCTAAGAAATGGATTAATATCGAACGTAAGGCTGTAAATTCTACGGAGTCATCTGTACTTCGCGCCTTCTCTTCTTAATACAAAGAGCTAACTAACAAGTAAAGTGAAAAGTAAATGTAAAAAGACTAGTCATGGGCACACAAACTTAATACTTCGAGCATGCGTATGGTAATACTTGGCATGCAAAAATAGTACAGCTTACCATTTGATGGTTGCAATGAGTCTTGTTCTTTACGTGGTTCCGCAGGTGTCGACTCAGAGCGACGAAAGTGGAACTTGAGTTTGGAGGTGCAGGACCCTCCGGATCTTGTTGTAAGAACAACTGGAGAGAGTCCCTCACCAGCCACCGATGTACACATTATCTTTTCGGAAGAGTAATACTCTAGCGTTGGGAGGCAGTCAGATTCACCGATCTTCAGAGTGATAATGTCATCAGCAGATCGCCCTAAGTTATTTCCTGTGATCTGGATAAGCGTGCCACCATTCAGGGGACCGTGGTTTGGAGTGATAGTGGAAATGTCCGGTGGCGCTGAAAGCTCTCTCACAGGAGCTAAGTCGCTTGGCCGTGTTCTTGAGTGCAGTGGAGAAGGATTGGTAACAAATACAGAAACATTTTGAGATCTCGAGTTCATACTTGGTGACTTCTGCGGAATTATCTCTTCAGGTTTGGATTTTGTCTCATTCCAATCAACAATATCCCGGCGCTTAGAACCCGCCATGGCAAGGAATTCCATAGAAACCGAACCTTTCAACGACTTCCCCCCTGAGCGAATAAACGAGCGATTTTTCTTATGAGCGATATCCTCTGTAGATCTCCTTAGGATATTATTATTACTGAGTCGTCCCATCATTTGCTTTAAATTCAGGTTGGATGATAATTTCTTTGGTATCTCTTCATCGTCACCATAATACTCATCGATCCAACAATCGATGCAGATCTCTCCAGCGGGCGATGGATTCTTTCGGTGAGGTTCTAAATGTACCCATTTCAGACAGTGCTCCTCAGTGGGCAGATCTGACAACGGCAGAAGTATCTGTCCCAAAACATTATCCTTGTCTTTTACAGTTAGCTTCAGTGGAAGTTTGGGGTCTGTTATTATACTACGAGGAAAATGAAAGACATACCGAATAAATAATGATAACAAAAATTAAACTGAAAGAATGATCTCGCATCGATTTTGATATTCGATGGCTCGATTGTTTGATCAGCTAAACAACCAGTTATGTGACTAGCACTGAAAATAGTCAGCCATAACAAATATACCTCACGGAATCCTTGATGATATCCAGGCGCCATGTCGTATATTTCTATCATCACGGAAGAGCAATAAATGTAAGGTTAACGCCTGGTATTTCACATACCTGGCATCGAATATGCGGAGCGAAAGTGATGACACCACAAATCAAAAGTTTTGGAAATAGAAGGATTTGATGCAAGATATCTAAAGGTAACCCTGGAATAGGCTGTTTCCCAATATACCAGATCTGTAGTGTATAAAGTGTTTAAACTAGAGGCGTTTGAATCTCAAAAATCTCTGGGCAAAACTGTTAATATTCCTTGGTTCCTTACGCTAGGAACCAGCATCAAATAATAAGGTTTTGTTAGAGAGATTTAGAACTTTGAAAGCTGACATTTCGGTGATGGGAAAAGGCAACACTCTCAATTTTGGCCATTGACGTTCCCACTAATAAAGGAACATGAGTATTGAGTATTTGTTCTATAATTCAAACATTTTCAAAATTGTGACGTCACACTTCCCCTCTACATAAATCGAACCCAGAACATGTACAGCTAATAATTTCGGGAAAAGATTGACTTTACTCGGAAAATTAAATACTATAGAACAGATCTCTAGATCTATAAAAGATAATAGTCACCATGTCACAATTGACAATTCTTAGAGGCGACTTTTCTAAAATAAATACACTACACTTATATAGGGCTCCTTCAGAATTGGAAATATTCAAATGTGCTTTCCAACTACCCTGTAGCTCAGGTCTGCTATTAATGGGATTTTATCCATATCCTGGGAAGTGGTTATTAAAGGTGGATGCTAATTCGAGGTTGGGCAGCTAGACTAATAAAACTGTTCAAAGTGATAACATTACCAGACATGAAGTCTATGCTTTCCACATTCAGAGGCTGAGGATGCAGAGATGTTAGAACAGCTGACCTACAAGCTAAGGGTTATTGAGTCATAGGTTTCTAGTTCCTGTCTGGCTACAATATCTTCTAGAAAGATATGAACTTGACCTTAAAAGTAAGGAGATCCTCTCATCTCTTTGTACTTAACTATGACAGTAAAAAGCACGTACCCAACGTGTAAGTGGCCTGTTTGTATCAAAACCCCCAAGCAGTGACACACAAAACTAACAAACAGCAGGCCTAAGTTGCAAGGTAAGTGGCAGTCGAAGAGTGCCTTTGACTACACTTTGCATAGGAAAAGTACTATAGATATAAATGTGATATACTTCACTTTCTGAAATGAGATCCCTTCCTACATCATAATATTTAAACAATTTACTTATGATCATCAATTTTTACAAGAAATAAGGCTGTCAAAATTCTGTCAGTTGTAAATAACATTAACATGAACAATGAGCTTCTATTGCTAAGTCAGGCTTAAGGACAATAACATGTTAAAAGCATTTATGATTATAAATGAAGAGAAAGAAATTGCAGTTGGTGGTAAAAGCAAAAGAGCTACAATACTTCCTAAAATAAACAAGAAACATTTTCCAAAACTACAAAAGGATTCTTTTTCAGTAGCTCTCAACACGCTAGCATCTTAAAGATTTTGGAGTCCGACCTTATTGTAAGAATTTGAATCTTTAAGAGGTTTCACAAAACTATAAGAATAGTGAATGAGTATGTGTTGTGTACTAACCTTAGAACTATCAAATCTACTGCAATAAACCTTTCATGCTTTCTGGTGCCACAACACTATCTCACATACAGAATCATTGTTATAGATGACGATGATGTCATTTTAACGCCATGCACTCCCCTTTGCAGGGGCTAGGGTGGTGCCCATGTACATGGGACTTGTTGAAGCAAGGAGCACTTTAAGACCAAATGCCCTTTCTGACATCACCAATGGCCCATCCGGGATTTGAACCCTAATCCTCATGAACTGAAGGCAGGGAACTTATCCACTAGACCACGGCAGCTCCAATTAGAATCTTAAATCTATATATACCATTATAGACCAATTATAGACAGTTATAGTTACCATTATAGACCAATTAGAAACTTAAATCATTAGTGCAGTACACGGTACATCATCAGATGTCATTCAAAAAATACACATCTTAAAGAAGATGCCCAGAATATCACTGCCAGGCAGAACTAGAAATAACAGTTGCCATAGCAGTGAATGTTAGCAAAATCTGATGATAATGCAATAGTTCAGGAATGTAATGAGATGATACGAGATAGTTTCCAAGAAAGGGGCACACGAAGGAACCAAATCAAAATATAGGGTAAGTCTGTGAGGTATGAGGTAAAGAAGCCTTGCAAGAAGTGGCCTTATAATGTCATTATGCAATAGTTTTAGTACTGGTATGTAATGAAAAAAATTGGAAGCAGGATATGATCAAGGACTCATGGAGGGATCAGATGTAGGCATAGTCTGTACTACAATGGTAGTACAGACAACTAAACTTACAACATGATAATGCAATAGCTTGATGTGACACAATAGGAGGTCATATCTGGTCCAGATATAAAGGCATCAAGACAAATCATACATCTGCTAGGTGTGAGAGAAAGCAGCCTTGGACTATCAAACTTGTTGAGGGTCTACAGTACAGGAAAAAATCTACCAATTTTACAAAACAAAAGAAATTGATCTGATTATCATGATCAGAAAGAATATATAAGGAGAGGAAGTTGATGATGACTATGACTATGATGATGATGAAGAATATCAACAACAGCAAAACCAAGAATACAACAATACAAAAGGAGCAAACAGGAGAACACATGGAAGAGAAGGAATAACATGAGGGGCACAAGAAATAAAGGTACTAACAGAAAAATGTCAAAATTCCTCAAAATTTAAATCTTACAATTCAGACTCCTCATTCCAACTTGGGCATTTATCCTTTTTCTGCTTGGTGCATCTTTTGTCCTTACCAAAGCCAAAGATCACCCATGCCAGGGGTTCTACAATTCACAAGGGTTACAGAATTTAAAAGAGTGAAGAAAAAACATAGTAAAGTATACATTGATAAGACAAAAAAGTACACATCATTTGTCGCAAGATGAAATGGATTGTTCAAAGTATACCACACATTTACTTAACACTAAAAAGGTAGCAATTATTTTCTACAGCGGCCATAATTGGCCATATATCTGTGGTCAATTATGGTCTCTATTCTTTCTAGGCCAGATGCTTCAAATTAAATTAATAGTTTTCTGGAACATCTAGAAAAACAAAGGAAATTTTTCACAAAAGGTGATCAAGGTCCAAGTAAGCCATCTCTGCCAAATAAAGTAATACTACATAGCAGTCAAAATTATCAACCTTCTTTTTGGGGGTCAGAATTGTGGTTAAGTTACATTACATTAGTGTTATAATACACAAGTCCAATTAGATATGATATTCATATTTGAACATTTGGAGTTTAGCAACAACTTCTAATTTTCAAGGCTGTTCAATTATTAAGTGATTTGGTATTAGGAAACTGTTGATAGATGAACTGACAGAATCCAAACTGTATATAAAAAGTTAAGAATAGATTATATGTTTATCTATAACATTTTTTTTTATTTTAAGATTAGTCTGAATGGGCACCCATCCAAAATCTTTGGTCTTTACAAGGGTTTTATCAGTCATTTATGGTTCATATACATAACTATTTCTTTAGCAATGTACCATAGAAAATAAAATGTTGCATAAAATTTTGATATACTGATTTATAAAACTTTTTAGAACTTTTCTTGTACCACACCTTGGTTATGCAGTATTACATACTGAAAAATATGCTCAACCTAAACATACTATATGATGTTACAATTTTAGGTCAAAGTACACTCAAGACACTTCAAATAGTCACTACTGGGCTGGTAGTTGTATCATCTGTTTCAGGTCTACTGACTATTTCTGCATGCACAATTCCAAAACATTTGTAGCTTATCAACACTTGTTCTGGTAAAAGTGCTCTGTTAATACAAACCTTTTTGAAATATGCAGCTCAGGCAGACACACAAGCAGTCATGAACATAGTACAGAACTCATTAAACTTGAAGTGCTTGAAGCACTAGCCCTGTTCAAACCCAGGATGACTGCTTACAAGTGTGTCTGCCTGAGTACTTATATAAATGAAATGACACTGATGAAGCTAACAGCAAAAGTCTTCGTTTTTGGTGTGGGAGATCCTGGGTTCGATCTGTGCCAGTGCTGTAAGCATTTCATTTTATTGAGTTATATGTATATATATACATGATTACTTATATAGACATTATGCCTACATCAGTCTATGTATCATTCTTTGATCCGGAACTGCGCTCAGCTTTGTACAGCCGTTTTGGATTCTCTTTTGCTAGCTTAAATGCCTACAAAAAGGATGTAACTTGTCTTACAGAAACCTACTGTGTGTGACCACATACATACCATCAATGTAGGAATCTTGAAGAGAAGCAGATTGTGTCACCCCCTACAGCACAGTCTTTTAATGACTACTCATAATACCTGGGGCTTTGACTCCTCACCCCCATCCAACATACACATTTTGTTGGTCCCACTACTTTGAGTTTATGTATTTGGTTGCACAATAAATAGGATGATAAAGCAGTCAGACCATCAGTATAATGAATACAAGAGACCACTCAGTTTCAGTGATGTTTACCTATGCCATGGTAAAACAAATTCCAGTCTGACTGCAGAAATCCTGTAACTTCAATTTGTACATACTAGTATAATATCTAGCCCTATATGTAAACATAGATGATGCTTCCCATATAAGTCATAAATCTATCTTACCATCTCCTTTCTTTCCTTTGAGGTTCTTTCCTGAGTAAACTAAGACAAAATGGAAAATTGCAGGCATTAAAACATAAAATGGATGTCATCATATAAATGTGAATATCATATGGTATAAAAGACCAATAAGTTGATTCAAAACAATTTATATTTGTTAGGCATTGATGTGTTGATGCCAATGTCTGCCAATATGATAATTACAAAAAGTAACACATTATGCAGGCTTTTAAGAAGAACATGATTTGGCATGAAAGGTATAAAGTAAACCTGAATATCCTGAAGATGCAAAATAGCACATTGTTGTATATATCTTTCTCAGAAATACACATCTTCAATTTGTTTGGATGTCATCTTCTTTAGTTTCTAGCTAAAATTGACAGTAATGAAGACAATGTGAAAGCATCATTTGAAATCTGCATCTTTTGAGAAATAAATATAACATATATATGACATTTATACAGGAGACCAATACTGGTCAACGCTGAATCCAATTACGCCAACCTTGCTTGATCCAACAGCATCAGTAAACTGACAAATCCAACTGGTCCCTAATCAGCTCAACTATCTATAGCAGTGTTTATTAACCCTTTTACTATCACCGCCCACCTATCAGCCAAAATTTTGAATACTCCCCTCACCCAACCTGACAACAAGGAACACAAAACAGTATGCAACTGTATATTTCTATTATGGCACAATAACAATTGTGTCAGTATCTGCATAGTGTCAGTGTGATAGTCTCAGCATACTTAATGAGATCCCTGCACTTGATGAGCCGCAGTTAGAGACTTCGCATTTGGTTGAATTTTACTGAGGGTAAAATGGCATAATTTCAAAATGCCCCCCTTGGGATTCCAAAATGCCCAATGAGGGGCACTATCACATCCGTTAAGAATAACTAATCGTATAGTTTCCCTAAAATTCCCTGGTGCTGTTACACTGAACTTCATCTTTAGAACTGAAAACTACAGTAAGCCACAAAGTGCTGTTCCTTGGTTCCGGTAGATATTGAGTCTGCCATAAACCTAGTAACAGTCAAAACTTACTTTAGCCAGTGCTTGAAAATGTCAATTTCCTAAGGAGTGCATAGTTAGAAGGGTAAAGAAAATTAAAGTTGTGCTTCATTGGACTTCATATATAAGAGTGTACTCCCTCCATCACATTGAAAACATGGCTCCTCTAATACTGTTTGGGGGTGTAACAGTGATTAATATACTGCAGTGTCAAATGGTATGATAATTGCTAGCTATTGGTTACTGATTATGTAACTTTTAAAGTGTAAACAAGCCTCTGTGAGATCTAATATCAATGTCAGTGCCTTCACAAGTGATCAAAATGTAAGTTGTTAATGTGCATATATGTTCATATTTTTTACATTTGTGAGGAAAACTAGGTTTTTGGCAGATTACGGCATCATGGTGAAGTATAGGTCTATGCAATATATTGTAGTTCACCAAGTTGCACAGTTATGTTTTTGTTTATAAAATCCATTATCTTCTTGACCTTTTACATATTTGAATTCAATATCATAACAACAGTCCTGTTTCTAGTACATTGCCATACGGTGGAAGTAAATCTGTCAGAGCATTTACTAAGCAATACTTTCATATGTATAATAGAAATGATAAAAATTTTGAAAAAAGAACACAGCTTGGAGCTAGAGAGTATCTGCAGTAAAGCATTTATTTCATATAAAATCTCATAAAGCCAAGCCGCTTTTTTAGGCCTATGACATTATCTATTAAATTTCAGGAAGTATACAAGTCATCCCGAAGGGTTTAACTCTCTCGTACGCAGGATCATTTTCCGTACATTCCATTCAACGTAGTCATCTATACTGAAAGTGCGACATTTTATGTGATATCTCTTGCTTTTCCTATAACGAGCGTTGTGGCTTGACTTCCATAGAAGTGGTTTTGCTTCCAGCGAAGTTAGAGGTGGTGCGATAACGTTGTCGGTCATTCCAAATCAAATCAATATCACGAATGTTGGCATAATCAATAAGTAGGGACAATGCAATCGATCTTCGAGGTTACGGTGGTTATTATGATAGTCCTATACAGACACATCGATTAGTTCACCATAACGATTCTATTGGTAGGTCTATAGGAATGCCCAAAATATATCCCTTATTGAATTGTGTCGTGTTTATTGACAAACTTTGATTATCTTCGCAGGCATATGAACTTGTCGGGCTAGCACGAAAAATCTTAAATCGTTTAAGCCCTTATGCTAACGCGAAGATTTCGGTGAACTAGCAATACTTAACTTATCTTATAGAAAGGAAAACTTACACATAGCTGAGACCAATATCAAACGTAAAACTCAATCTTAAACATTGAGAAGAAACAAACATCAATGAAATATAACTCTGAGCAAATATTTAAAAGACTCTACCGGTACTGAACCTAAATGTCGTCGCCTCTCAAAACACTATGCCATCTACATATTATAAAGTTCCTTAAATTGAAGAAAGAAACTCGTGCACTTTAACACATCAAATTTTATCCCAATGTTCAGCATTTTTGAACATTCTTCCAGAAAATATTTTCCTATGAATGAGACTTCGCAATAACATAAACTGTACCGTACTTTATTCACGAGAGTTAAGATGAAGCAAACCCAAAACAAAAATCACTGATCTTTCTGAAATGAACCTGACTGCTAGTAAACCGCAGGATAAATAATAGTAACTCTTAGAAATTCAATGGAAGTACGCTATCATAATCTTCATTGCCAAATTTCTTTTTACGTCGAAAAACTGACAGCATTAAATTTTATCTTCAAGTGACTTTCTTATGAAGTGCATGTATGATGTGTTGTTCGATTCGTAAATGGATGTCAGGGGGCAAATATCCAATGGTGAAGCATCAAAACATAAAAAGAAGAGTCAAAAGGAATCGGTTCTTTGTGGCTGCAATAGCGGTCATAGCATATAGAGATGGTCAGTGGAGGCAACCATTACTTCTGTATGTTGTTCCACATTCAAACTTGAGTCACGCAGGTTAAAGAAACTACAATTTGGTAAAACCAAGTCGTCTTCCTAAGGAATGTAAGGCGTACTACATACTCATAGTATGGAACCCTAATACTAGAGCCTACTCTATGTGGATATTTTCATAGGAATGTTCTCACCTCAGCCAGATTAAGACGTATTTCAACTTACCAGTAACTTTAACTCGCTTTGGCGCGGGCATTCCATATATATCAATAATTCATGGACGCAATAGCGGCAGAAAATTATCCGTTCGATTCAGAAGTTAAAATCGATGTTGAAGGTTATGGCTAAGCATGAAAATGGAGGTTACAAAATATTACTTTGAACAGCTCCCTATGAGCTCAGACAATTGTCATAGTAACCGACGTCAAACTCTTTGTTTCAGTTGAAAGTGCAGGTACAACATTAACGAATATCTCATAAACCGACTGGAGAGGCTTCTTTCACGTCAGAAATCCTTGAGGTTTAAAACTCTGCCGCTTTAAGTCTGAGGTGTTTTCGTGGGATTTTTCACAATCTGGCAACGAGATTTTGTGTTTAGCACTCTCAGTATGCAAATAATATAACAGCCAAAAAGAAAGCATTTTAGATTTACAGGAAAGAGGCCGTGCACTTACTTGTGGATATTTTGCCAAACGTATCTTTCGAGTGTCTTATGCCCAGAAAGGGTCAACTTCGCAAAAAAAGAGTTTTTCTAAAACTTTCTAAATAAATAGAAATCTTGCACGAAATAAATATTCAAAACCACTTAGAAGAAAGAAGTGTTTTAGAACTCTGATCTACTATGTACTCAATACCTCTTGCAAAAAAAACCTCTTCAGCTGCCATAAATGCAATCACTCAACAACTCTACCAGGTGGATTACGTGGATTTCAAGGGTCTCAGTTTCGTTTACAGAGGAACAATGCTTCTCAGAGTGAGGAATAAAAACGTATTCAAACTTTGAAGCCTTGTTTACACAAAGAGGTGGCTATATTCAGATCCTACCATCACTTGTTGATTGATGAACAAACCAAATATATTATTGCGGGATTTCTCATTTCAATCTGCTTGTGGAAGATGTGGAGAATCACATTGACTTGAAAATTATGAGGTTTGAGAGGTTGTTATCTTTTGAATGGTGGACTATCTGAGCACCAAAATAAAGGTTTCAGTAAAATTTGATAAAATGGGGTCAAGTTTAAAAGAAAAAACAACAACAACCAAACACATCTTGGCACAATATCTTACATAAATATGTACTGCGTGAAAAAGACTTCTATGATGTCTTACGTTTAATACTTTAAAATCTTATGAGATCATAAGTCATCTTTTACGCCCAGTATTAAGAGTCTTTACCACAAAGAATCCTAATAAAAATTTACATTCGTCAGAATACAAAAATCTAAAAGACAAAAAATAGAACAGAAGACTTACAGTACATGGAAAATCGTTCACTTTCTCTATCGAGTGGTTTCTTAGTCTACGTACCTTAGGCGAGTTTCTTTTAGCGTGAAATTGATTTTCTGGAAAACCTCGGATTCAACTCCATCCTCGAACAGCTATCCATCAGAAAATTAGTCCACTTTGTTAAACTGAATTTATTTTTATAATTCTTCGGAGGAGGACGGGATCTAACTCTTACAAAAATTAATTTAGCATGGAATCCACACCGTAACTGATTATTTTCTTCGTGTAAATGGGAGCTCAAAACGCCTATCCATCGTTCCCAAAGGTCCTTAAACTGTTTTCTCCCACCTGCGCTTCTCTCTTCCCCTTCTTCTCTTGCCTGCCACGTAGGTTTCCAGAACTATCCATCCCATTTTGTTATGACAGAATGCTACCGAAGTATAACCAGTGTCGTATGTAAGAGGGGCACTAGGCCATGAGCCCCCTGATGCTCGAGCCACATATTTTCAAGTACTAATTAGCTTAAAATGTATTTTTTCATGCAGTAACTTGCAATTTTGTGGCTGTTTATGTTTTAATGTAGTTTAAAATCTGCTAGCAACACACTTCACATGACGTCATGATCTCTTGTCTTGTAACCCCCCTCCCCACCTTGAAAATTTTCTGAATACGCTAGTGAGTACAACTATTTGCTTTCAAACGAATCAAAATATGATCCTATTGATATTTAGTTCCTCCTTATCCTCCCAAAAAATTCTGACACAGTCTGTGTCTCTTTGGAATTCATCTTTAGCCCGTGCGCCTCACTTTGGTAATAACTTTTTTTACATACTATGTCAATCCAGATCTTCACTTTAAGACTAGTAATTGCGCCTTGTCAGGGACGGGGGAACAGGGGACAGCAGGGGCCATGGACCCCCCAAAATTTGCCAAATATTCCGTGACCACTTTTTAACTCTATCAAAAGTGAAATTGATTTCAACAGACATTGTGTC